>CAUYPK010061731.1:0-69143 GCA_963574355.1 Loris lydekkerianus
AGGGCAAAGCTTGCTGGAGCAGTTTTTCCACACAATGGCTTTCACTTAGCCCAGCTCAGTGGCTCCTTTTGGGGCCCCAGACAGTGCCCAAAGTTCTCCACACTTTTGTTCAAGCTCTCCCCAATGCAGCTCAACTGAGCGCCAAGTCCAAGAACACCAAAAAAGTTCACAGGTAAGGCCTTTCCAGTTTGCAGTCTCACTGCTGGTTGTACTCAGGGTTACCGGCGTGATTAGGTTGATTGAACACACGCAGCCACTTGCCAGTTTTCCACTGTTTTTGTCTTCCTCCTGGGGTCCAGAAGTCCCTTGCTGGCTCCCTGTATCTTCAAAGGGATGATCATAGGCAGATCCCCCCGGCCAGAGATGTCTGGAGTCTTGTCTCCCCAGATTCGCCAAGTCCAGTTACAGGGAAGCTGTTACTCAGCCGCCATCTTTAATCCACTCCTGGTTTGTTTTTTACAGTAACAGTTGATACTGTATGTTTTACAGTAACAGTGGGTACTGTATGTTACTGTATGTAGATGTGATGGTCATATAGATAACTAGGATGAGTAGATAGGTTTTTGGCTGGGGCTGGGTTTTAACCCGCCATCTCTGGCATATGGGGCTGAGTCCTTTGAGCCACAGGCGCCACCCTGAGTAGATAGGTTTTGAAAATTAGCTCTTCTTTAGTTACTGCTGATTTAAAAAGTGTGTATTTTACTCACTTACACATGATTTAGATCATACCATATTTATATATGTATCCACATGCATGCATAGGTGTACATGTATATATAAACATTTCATCTGTCCCAGACTGGAGAAGCATGGTGGATCAGGCAGCTGAAATTTCGGGTTGCTTTTTTAGTCCAGGAGGTGTCAGAAAGGGGGTGACTAACAACTCGGTAGCACTTGGGGAAGAGACTGCTATATTTTAATTCCTTTATCTCACAGGCAATTTATCTGCTTTTGCTGAAATGTTTTATTTTCTGCTTTGTGAAGCTTCTGTTAGTAATGTTGGTGTTTTAGGAAGGAAAATGATGCAATTTTATAGAGGAAAAACATTCTAAAATCCTGTCTTTAGGGGAGAAACTGTTAAGTGCCTTGGTCTTATCTTTTAAAGTGTCTCTTTGCACAGTTTGCATTTAACAAGAGTAAGCCAAGAATACTATTTCACTTGCAATATTAGTTTGCTTATTTTTTCATGAAATGGTAGGATATTTATTTCTTTACTGGTATAATGCAGTTACTGGTTATGCGTGATGTGTTGGATTGTCCTGGGTTTTTTTTCTGTCAGGTAGCTACCATGGGGCTAGTTTCCCTTACCTGTTAATGCCCAAGTCTTCCTTGAGAGTTTGAATTTAAGTCATTAGGAAATTTTATTTTTAAAGAGATTTTTAAAAGACTGTTAAGAAATTTTTAAAAAAGGAGAGTCACCAGAATTAGAGTGAGGTTATCTATGAAAGAAAGAATGGGGGGAGGGGGAGCCAGATGCTTCCTCATAGGTCAGCATCAATTAGAGATTCCCAAGCTCACTAATGGTGTTCAATTAAAAAAACTACTTTTAGTAGCATAGATGCCCAAGTTTTGCAGATCAAGTAACTTATTCCAGGGATATTACATACTAGCTAAAGCATTTAGAAACTGCTATTTGGAAATGGGATATGTTTTTATTAAATTCAACTCCTCTTTCTGTTTCAACCATCCATTTCAAAATATAGAGGGCAACATGAAAAGTGTTTACCTACCCTCAGAAATAGTTTACTAGAAAACTAATATCCTTGTTTTTCCCCTGTAAAGTTACTGCTTATTTGAACTGAGGTGGTTTTGTTTCTTTTTTTTCTTTCTTTTTTTTTTTTTTTTTTTTTTTAGAGATGGGGCCCTGCTGTGTTGCCCAGGCTGGCCTGGAATCTTTTTCAAAAAATGTAATAGGTTTAAAATGGTACATACTGCTAAATTTTGCTCTTATTTCTGTTTGCCCTTCATTGAATACTGCCCACTTCCTTAATCTTAGCCCTATGAGGCTGCTATTAAATATTACGGTTTCTTTGTGTGTGTGTTTTTTTTTCAGATACTCTGTATACCTATACTTATATTTAAAAAATTTTTACACAGAAGGCAGCACACTAAAACCCTCAGTTTTGTCATTTGCTTTTTTTCATTTAATATTTCCCAACAGTCTTTGCATATAGTATATAGATGACTTCCTCAGTCTGTTTTTTATAGTGGTATAGTATTGCATTGTGTGAGTATACCATACTTACTCAGTCTCTTATTGCATATTTTATAGTCCTTTGCTATTATAAAAAATGGTATAATAAGTAGCCTTGTCATTTCTTGTCTATATATGTATATTCACAAGTTAAATTCCCAGAAGTAGAATTGCTTGGCCAAAGGATATGATTTTGCAATTTTAATGAATATTGTCAGGTTCCCCTCCATGGGTGTTGTACTAATTTACTCTCCCACTAGCAGTGGGTTAAATGCCTCTGTCTCTTTTCCTACTGCCTTGTTGTTAAGTGTATGATATTTAATGTCTGGATTTTTGCCAGGTAGGTGAATTTTATATCTCTGTAGTTTAAATTCACATGGTTTTTATGCGTGACTTTAAACTTCTTTTCATATATGTTTATATTTTTGTTGCCACATACTGCCTGCCCGTTCGTATCTTTTTTTTTTCCTGGTGGGGTGGAGGTAGGTGATTAGGCCTTTGTTGGTGGTTTGCTTAGTAGTAAATATTTTTCCCAGTTTGACATTTATGTTTTGATTTTGCTCTGGAGTTTTAAAAATTTTTTGGTTATTCCTAAGTTTTTTGTGTTTTTTTTTGTTGTTGTTTGTTTTTTTGAGACAGAGTCTCACTATGTTACCTTTGGGTTGAGTGCTGTGATGTCACAGCTCACAGCAACCTTAAACTCTGGAGCTAAAGCAATTCTCTTACCTTAGCCGCCCAAGCAGGTGCGACCACAGGCACCCGCCACAATGCCTGGCTATTTTTTTGTTATAGTTGTCATTGTTTTTTTTAGCAGGCTCCAGGCCAGGTTCAAACCCACGAGCCCCAATGCATGTGGCTGGTGCCCCAAACACTGAGCTATGGGCACCAAGCCCATTTATAAGTTTTTAATTTTTTATTTATTTGGGTTTTTTTTGAGAAAGTGTGTCATTGGTCACCTTCGGTAGAGTGCGGTAGCATCATAGCTCACAGCAACCTCAAACTCTTGGACTCAAGTGATCCTCTTGCGTCAGCCTCACAAATAGCTGGGACTACAAGCACCTGCCATGATGCCTGGCTATTTTTTAGAGACGGGGTCTTGCTCTGCCTCAGGCTGGTCTTGAACCTGTGAGCTCAGGCAATCCACCCTCCTCAGCCTTTCGAGTGCTGGGATTACAGGCGTGAGCCACTGCGCCTGGCAGTTCTTGATTTTTATGTAGTCAAATTCATCAGTTCTTGTTCATGATTAGAATTTTGAGTCAGAAAGTCTTTACTCTAAGGCTATAAAGAAATTATCTTGCATTTACTTTAACTTTTGATTCCCTTTTCCTATGTAAGTCTTCAACTCCTTTAGAGTTTGTTTGTTTTTTTTGTGTGTGTGTGTGCACTGAGTAGATTTACCTTTTTTATTGCAGATGATTCTAGTAGTTCTAACAACACTTAATGAATAATTTGTTTTCCTCAGATGATCGGATCATATTCTGAATGAGTTTTAATTAGAATGCCTTTCTGATGTTTTGAGTATAAAGGTGATATAATAAATGAGTAATAGAAAAGTTAACATTTTTTACTCTTAGTTTTCTTGTTGAGTTACTAAAACTTTAGTTATCTGTAGCTACACGTAAATTGAAAGAACTTTTTCCAGACTTTTGTAATGTATTGTTAGAGTTTAGTGTAGGTTATCTTCAGTTTTTATCTGTTAAAAACTAGTTTTAATTGGTATTTGGAGTTGTTGATGCCTACCAAAATTTGCTTCTCCAAAAAGCTTTAATTAGCTAACCCAAGAGCAAAGTTAGAAGGAGAGGGTGGAAGACATAGATTCTCTTCTAAGGTTATCATGCTGGTTGATGTTGCATGTGTGACTGCAATTGGATTTGTCTCCTGTTGTTTGTGTTTCCAATGGTTTACACACACAGTGAATCAAAATGAAAACCCACAGCCAGTGTTTTATAAGCTGTTCTAGGCAATTCACATTATTTCTGTAGTGTATTCTATTAAATATTTGTTAGGCCAGTTTCTTCTAAATCCGGTTATCTTCACATTTTCAAGTATGGCCTGTTTCTCATAGCAAAAAGCATAAGACTTAAGAAAATACATGACAAAAACCCTTCTAGCACTGAGATTTCAATTTGTATAAAAAATATCTACATGCATTTGAAGGAGTATTAGATATGTTCATATTATCAGTCACATATTAGATCCTATACACCAAGTCATTTTAATGAAACCTTAGATGAAGTAAAACTAAGTGGTATGAGAGAGACAGTCTCTGCAAGAACATTTTTGAAGTGTTAGGAGAGGGGAGGTATAGAAGTACTTACTGTGTGACAGACCAATTGCAGTGAAAACTAACCTGGTCTGGAGAATAGGGAGATCTGCTTGAGCAGGAGATATTTAAGCCTATCACTGAAGAGGATTGATGGAAGTTAGGACTGGAGGTGAGAAAATCAATTAGAAGGCAATTTCAGGATTTAGGACGGGGGCTAATCTGTATCTGAATTAGGACAGAGTCTTTAGAGATAGGAATGAAGAGATTGATTTTTACTTAGGAATTCCTAAGTCATGTTAATGGGTGGATGTCAGTGAAGGGAAAGGAAGGCATTAAGGGTGACCGTGTTTCCAGGTGGGAAGTGGGTCTGCTTCCCAGAAATAGGGAATATAGAGGGAACAGGTTTATAGAAAGGACACTAAATCAATTTTAGGCATGGTGAGTTTAAAGCAAATATCCAAATAGAAATGGCCAAGTGGATATTCAGATTTGGAGACTGAAGATTGGGATATAATTCTGAAATGAAGATGTTGATTTAGGAGCTGTCATCTTTACTAAGTGATAAATTAAAGCTATCAGAATAGATATGATTGCCCAGAAAGCATGTGTAGAATGAGAAGAGCAGAAGGCTGAAGGTGGAACTTCTGGGGACAGCAGCTATTTTTCACTATTTCTTTATAGATAGTGTTTTAATGAACATTTGTATTTATATATTAATTTTTTTTATGCCTTTAGTATTTTCTGAGAGTTAATATACAGAAGTGATATTATGGGGCAAAAGAATATAAATAATTTTTAAGACTTAATATAGCTAACAAATTCCTTTTCAAAAGGAATGCTTATACTTTCACTAGGAATGTATCAGAATACTCATTTCTCTTGCCCAGATTATCTTTCACTTTTTTTTTTTGCTAATTTTCTAGTCTGACAGATGAAAATGGTAATCTTGTTTTAATAATGTGTTTCTTTATTAATGAAGATAAACATGTTAAAAGTGTAATATTTCCTCTTCCAACTGTCTCCTTTTTCTTCATTAGTGAGCAATTATTCTTACTATGTATTTCATGATTTAATAGATTTAGAAGATATCCTTCTTAGCTCTTAATGCTTCTTATGGCAAGGAGATCCAATTTTTTAATATTAAGGATGTACTAAAGCTTTCGTATCTCTCTTTTAAAAAAAAACTGGTAAAATATGCATAATATAAAATACACTGTCTTGACCATTTTTTAGGGTGTGAAGCCGCTTATATACTTCACTATTTATATACTTGACTATTCACATTGTCATATAGCCATCACCACTATCCTGCCTTTTGTTCATTTTAATTAGTCCTCAGTATAATATTGTTGGCTTCAGAATTCACCAGCTTTGCCTGCAGCATTGTTGGTGTTAGCACACTGTTTCTTTTATTATTTTGTTGGCTTGTCTGGGTGTGGAATAACACTGGGTTCAAAACCTGGGATTTCTAGTTTATCGGGTATTGGATGGTTGCTAACAATTTAGAGTCCTTATTCAATAAGTATGAATTCTTAGCATTAATTTTCATTTTTTGTGAACTTTTTATTTTCTCTGGCCAAGATTGATGCTTATTTGCCACTTTGGGGTTATTACATGAGACCTCGTGAGCTTTTTATGCGGTTTGTTGTTTTGGATGAGATATTTTACTCTTCAGAGGTTCTTACACCTATGATGATGGGCCCATGTATCTGTCTCTGTGTACTGGCAGAGGACACAGGAAGTGCAAGGCTGTACTGTGGGAAGGAGTCTGACTTACTCAAGAAACACCAGGCAGGCCTGGGTGACTGAGGGGGAGGGGAGCAAAGAGACAGTGTTGTGAGATCAAGTTTCAGAGGTAAGCAGGGTCCAGATGCCATGGGCCCTGTAACAGTTCGGTTTGTGACTATCTGATTGTGACTATTGAAGGATTTTAGCGGGAGATGGGGTCAGACAACATCATTGAATGTGTTTTTAAAAAATTACCCTGGCTGTTGGATAGAAAATGGATTATAGAAGACTAAAAGTGGAAGCTTGGGAGTGTGTTGGAGAATGATTTCTGTTATCCAGGTGACAGTGTTTTATATTGATTTTCTTTTTCTGTTCTTTTCCTTTTTTTTTTTAAACTAAACCCATATTGTGAATATCTGTCTGTGGCACAACTGAAAATAATGGGCCACATTTACACTGCTGAAAAGTTAAGCTTATCAGAATGTATAACCATCAGGGTCATGGGTTCATTGACATCATATTTAAAGCTATCTAACCCTCGGCTAAAAATGGTTTGCATATGAATCTCAAAAGTTTATTGTCAACTGTCTTTGAACATCCCTGTAAGGTTAACTGAACTTTTAATTATAAATGATTTAGTGAATTCAGAAAGATGTTTGTATTCTATTTTATATATGAAATAAGTCTGGTCATTTGTTACTGAAATTAAAAGAAAAATATTTGCCAGTTTCTCCTACAAATACTATTTTATCAACATCATGATTTTAGTTTAATTCCTTCCCTATCGTTTATAACTTAAATGTATGTATGAGTGTATTAAATGTATGAATAATTTAACTGGTGTCCCAAGGTTGTATAATTCCTCTGGGAAGCTGCCTGTGATTCCCCAAGACTAGGGAAGGGTTCCTCTTTGAGCAAGGATAATGCTCTCCCTTCCTCTATGCTGAGCATTTATTGTGCTGAATTATAAGGCAGCTGAGAACAGAGCTCAGGGGTGGGGAGAATGAATGCAAACATGGGTACAGGGAAGGCAAGCTTGAAGGGCCTTGAGGCAAGAGTGAAATTTCTTTGAAGTCTTATGAATCTTCTGTTTTAACCCTTAATGTAGTTTTGTTTTAATATGAAATAGTTTACCTAATATTCAGTAAAATTGACATTACCAGGGAGCTACACATTTTCTTTATATTGTGGCTTCATCTATTTTCGGCACACTGTTATCTTCTCTGGTATGAGGAGTTAACAGCTCTCTAGTAGTATATGTCCTATACTAATAGTATATTAGTCTCCTATGCTGGGTTTAGGGAATAGCATCAATACCTACATAATTAGCTTTTTAAGTTTTTAAAAATATTTACTTTGAATGTAAAATTTTGAAAAGAAGTCAGCCCCTTAGTTCTTCAGCATAGTAGTATATCACTGGCACTTTCCTTTCTCAGACTTCTCTAAGCTTGGCCTTTTGCTCCTTTTTGAGCTTCCCTTATTTTGATACTGCGCTACTGTAAGTTTTCTTCTTCTGTTATTTTTATTTATTTATTTATTTGTTTTTGCAGCTTTTGGCTGGGGCTGGGTTTGAACCCACCACCTGCAGTATATTTGGCCGGCACCTTACTCCTTTGAGCCACAGGTGCCGCCCTCTTCTGTTATTCTTAATTCCTTACTTGGCTATTTGTTTGCCCACACTTCTGTGAGTTACATGTAGGCATTAAAGGTTATCTGTTTCTTTCTGTGCCTTTCCTGATGCTTACTCCAGAAGCATTTTCTATAGTTCTTAAATGCTAAACTCTGCAGATGAGGACAAATCCTTATCTTCAACCTGGGCCTCTTTTCCATTTCTTTGTCCTGAGGAGCTGACATATTTTATGGGAACTCTTACTCCTAAGTTTAAAGGTTCTGTTGGTGATTGCCTGGATTTTCCAGTTATCCAGGCTCAAAAGTCTAGTCACCTTTGACCTCATTTTTTCATGTCTCTGGCATGCTTGTTCCCTAGTCCTCAGACCCTGTTACAACAGTAGGCACTGTGTCCAGGTCACCCAGTTCTGAATTTGCAGATTCTGTAGTGTGTCTTTTTTTTTCTTTCCCTTGTATCGTCATTACTATTGCCATAGTTCAGGCTGTATAGTCTTTGGATTATTTGTGAAGACATCTTAACTGATCACCCCATATCTGAATCCACCTCCCTTCTTCCCAGCCATACAACTTGACTTACTTTATTAAAACATACCTTCCTGATACCCAGTTGAGAAATCTTTAGTGGTTGGCTATTTTCCCTTCTAGCTGATTTCTTAGACATACTTTTCATGTACTACTTTTTTTTTTTTTTTTTAATGTACGGCTTTAGTGCACTCTTTCTTGCACATCCCCTTCATCCAGAATTTTCCCTCCACTTTCCCTGAAACTCACCTACCCTCTGGGACTGTATTTCAAGTTCTACCTGATGGAATATAATGTAATTTGGGAAACTCCATTATTTTTGTACTTTTTAAAAACTGCCATTATCGTTGCTTTATTGAACCTTCATCATTTTTTGCAAGTCAGCAGGGCAGAGTGGTTAGAAGTATGGACTTGGGAGGTACACTGCCTGCATTCACATCCTAGTTCCACCTATTTTATTCTTTACCTTGAGCTGGTTACTTACCCTCTCTGCCACATTTTCCTGGTCTATAAATTGGGAGCAGTAGTAATTCCTATCTTGCAGGGCTATTAGAAGTAATAAATGAGTTAATGTCTATTTAAAATGTAGAACACTGCCCAGTACTATAGAGGCGCTTGCTTTCATTTTTATTATATGTTAAAGATTTCTCCTGTTCCATAAACTCCTTAAAGGTAGGGAATGTCTTATTCTTTGGATGTCCTCATGGAATCTCATATACTACTTTGTATATAGCAAGCATTCAATAAGTATTTATTGAATGAGATTGAAATTAATTGAAAAGTTCATTTGTCCAATAACAGCTGTTTTTGGTTTTGACATAAGATTGTTTAATCTTGTACAGAATAGTTTTCAGCAGCCATAGAGTTCAGAGTTTTTCTGGGATAATTTAATAGCAAAGTATACTATTCTTTTGCTTAATTATATGGTTTGGATAAACTGGAGTTTAAAAAAATTTTTAAACAAAATTACACAAAGATGATGAAATAATAAACATTTGAATATTAAAATATAAGACCAAAGCTCTGGTATTTACAAAAAAAAAAAAAAAAAAAAAAAAACCACCCAAAACACTAAGAATCATGTGGGGCAACAGTTTGCCTGCAGTGGAGACAAGCTTCTGAGTGAAAGCATCCCAGCATAGAACTATCCAGTTATGATGTATAATTTTCTTTGAAGAACATGAGTTTTAGACTTGATTCTGAAATTTTTAACTTCTGCGTGCATTTGGCTTTTTAAACATATATTTAAGAGAGGTTTTTCTTAGTAACTCTTAGAATTGAAGAGAGGTGTACAATATTAAAATTTGCTGCTGCTTGATATATTAAACTTTAATACATTGAAATGTGGTAATGATGTTTTAAGCTTAAATATTTGACATCATTTGGGTATTAGTTTTATTTTTGTATGATTTTAAAGAAATGTTAAATATTACCATTTGGATAGACATTTAATTTAAATTTTATCAATTTGCTTGAGACTTTAATAGAGACTTCTTAAAACTAGAATACAGGTGAAATCTGTTTTCCATTGGAAAAAAGAAAGAAATGTCCTCTGACTATAGGCTTAATATTTTTTGCTCCATGAAGAGAAAAATTGTTTTCTTACCAGTAAACAAATTCAGACTAAATGACATACATATTTTATTTCATTTGGTAAATCCTGTAGCATTTACACGGGCTTTGAAGCCTCTCACAAAGAACCACTTGCAACATTCTAAAGTTTCTGTTATGACAGTTAAAACATAGCTCAAATTCCCATTAAGCAATCATTACTTACCTTAATGTCCGAGTATTATCTTGAACATTTCAGAGTTAAAAATTAAAATTCTATCTTTCTTTGTTAATATACTCTAATATTTATTTGATGTATTATAATTTGTCAGGAGTTTATTTCAAATTTTTAATATATTCATAAGTATAGTAACAATATATTTTGATATTTGTTAAAAGTATTCTAAGTATTTCTAGTTGAAATAAAAATATATATATTCAATCTATAAAATTAGGTTTTGAAATGGATTTGTATTGAAGTAAAAGGAGGAAAGGTATCAAGTAGTTATAATGAAATATTCATGAGTTGTAAAGTGACCTACCTATCAACTTGCCAGGTCTTACCACTGTTTCTGTTTCATTTGTCTTTGAGACCTTCGTGTTGAAACACTAAGAAGTTTATACTGTACACTTCTGTTTTCTTTAGAGTTGGAGATACTAAAGGACTTTTGTATGCTAGGTAATACCTTCTTCCCTCTCCTCCTCTCTCCACCCCCCAAATTGAAGAAAACTCTTTGGGCAACTGGATGATTTACAAATCTATTAGCAATGGTAATAGTATGAAAATTCAAAGGCATTTATGTATGGCGTCCTGTAGTTTTGGTGGAAATCATTTCTTTTCCTTTCTCTTTTGCCATGTCAACTTTAGTCTAGATTCCAAAATAATAGACTAGAGTCCCAGCAAAGTTTTAGAGATGTTTGTATTTAGCTATGTCATCTCTGTCCTCTGGCTTTCTTCTATGTGCTTACAGGGGTCCGAGTGAGCCGCCCATGGGCCACATGGGGCAGTGTGATTGTATTTGTCCCCGTTTTGTTTTTTTACTTCAAAATAAGATATGTGCAGCGTGCATAGGAATTTGTTCATGTTTTTGTTCTTAAACTGTAGTCCGGCCCTCCAACGGTCTGAGGGACAGTGAATTGGCCCCCTATTTAAAAAGTTTGAGGACCTCTGGATCTGTGTGGGAACATTACAAGCTATCAAAACGAATGAGGAAGTAAAATTGTTGAAACAGCACCCTTCATATTAGCATTATATGATAACTTCAAAATTGATCATAGATATGTATACATTATATAATTCTGTATTTTTATGTTCAGATTTTGAAATGTTTAATACCCCCATATTGGTATGTCTTTAACAACAGATGACGGTAGTTTGTCTTAAGCAAGGCTTATATGTGGTATCAAGTATGCTAGGTCGCACCTATTTGAATTCACTCCTTTTTGTTCCTTATTTCTTATGGCTATTATTAGTTGCAATGAACAATTAAACAAATTATGAATACCTTTTGTTAGCCTAGCACTGTGGAAATACAAGGGAAGTTTATTGTGGCCCTTATTTAAAATACTTTGCAGTTTTATTGTCTATACAAGTTTATTCATGTAAAGTAATTACAGTACATGTGCTGCTGAAGTGAGGACATGTAAAATAATTACAAAAAAATTAAAAGCATATCAAAAGGTCATAAGGTATAGCTTGTACATGGAGGAAGAACTAAGTGGACTGAGAGTAACAGGGTTGGACTTACTGAAGTAGTAAGGACTTTGAATCTAGACTGGATTTTAATCTTGGTTTTACTGCTTAACTAGCTATGTGAGCTTGGTCAAGTTTCTCAACCTTTGCCACAGTTTCTTCATCTGTCAAATGGGGATGATAATCTACCTAATCGAATTGTGATTTGTGACCTTTTTTAACTGGGTGCTTTTTAGAAGAAGATTAAGCCCAAATGAGTTGAGGCATCTAATGTATGAATGAATACAGTGAATTTTTGTGGCTCTGGAATGGCACTCTCATCCTGGGGAGATTTGAGAAGACAGCCACTGAGATAATTTTCTGTGTGCAGTGATTCCAGCAAGGAACCCTAGTTAAGAATTAAATATATTAACATATGATGAATAATGTAGAATAAGGCCTGCAAGTGTTAAAACTATTTCTGTTGTTGGACTCTAAAAATGAAGAGTATTAATTAATCGGTGATAAAGAAGTTTTCTGGTTCAGAGAAGTCAAACGATCTTAAGTATCCAGTTATTTTGTGTGAATGGGACCAGGAAAATCAACAATTTACTTATCAATCAGAAAGGCATCCAATATTTGAAAGGAGGATTACCCATTTAAAAAATGCTTCTTAATTAACCTATTATCTATATCAAAGTCATCTAAATTTACAAGTTTCAATTGAAACTGAGAGCACCATAAAAATTTCTAGTGATCAAGAGATAGCTTTTAGAAATTAACCATTTCCACGTTAGGTGTGTAAATTGACATTGCGTGTCAAGGTATGTTAGAGGCATTTATTTCATTGGTCTACAGTGCTATGTGAGTACAATTTTAGGTAGATTAAGTACTAAAAATTGTAGTTGGCTGGGTGCAGTGGGTCAGACCTGTAATCCTAGCACCCTGGTAGGCTAAGGTGGGTGGATTGTTTGAGACCAGCCTGAGCGACCCTTATCCTGTCTTGGGGGGAAAACAAAATGGCTGTCATTAAAAATCATTGGTGACTCAGGAAGAGAGCTGTTTCTATAAAGTATCAGCCCACAGCGTGTGTGTTACTGCTTCTCTTCTCACACATACTGGTTTTGATATTGTTATCTGTAAGTTTTTGTGGCTTTTGTCTGGTAATATGCTTATTTAAAAGTTTAATTTTTTTTTTTTTTTTTTACTGTAGTACTCGTAGCTCATTATCCTGCACTCGGGTTCTCTCTTCCCTGCAGTTACATCCTGCATGTCACTGCAATCTAGAATCATTTTCCTTCATCTGCTGCACTTGATTCCTACTAGTATGCTCACTCTTCCCCTAGCCTCGCCTCTGGGACCAAGTATGACCTTAGGGAGGATTGGGTGTTCCAATTCAATACCAGAGTATTCAGCAGTAAGGGTAGTTGTTGCTAGTTTTGATGCTTTAACTTTTGATATTTTTCCTTAGTGTACTGTTTTATGCCAAGGATCAGTTCTTTACCTTGCACCCCAATTCAGGTGCCTGGGCTACTTTCATTTCTCTTTGCAAAGCCCATGGTTTGATAACACTAAGCCTTTGGAATGTATTCTCTCTGATATGTGACATTTGGAGTGTCTTATCTGTTGGCATGTATGTTAATTCACACGGAAACCTCCTCATACCATTTATTTGCTGTTAATTAACAGTTATCTGTCAGAGTTTTATCTGTATTCTATCTCTAGAATGTTCCTTCCCTGCCTGATTTCTAGTTCCAAATCATTATCCTTTCCAGGCCTTCTGCAGGAATCTCTGGCACTGCCAGGAATGACAGCAGCAAAGAGTGTCTTTTTTCTAAAACGTCCTGGCACAGCAAGGAGCCCACAGAACGAATGCCATTAAATATACAAAATGAAGCAGGCTATAGAAAAAAATCTGAAAAAGTTTTAGCTTTGACTCTGTTCCAAAGTCACCAGTTAGGGCTGGTCCTGGTGCAGTGGTGTTTACAACCGATTGATCACAGCCCCTTAGTTACAGATTACTTTGTTCTCTCTCCACACCCTCTGCTTCACTTGACTAGCCTTAAACAAACCAAAGAACTCAGATGGAGGCATTTTGTTTGTTTTGATTGAGATTATAATTTAGAAATTTTTAGATGGGGTGAGGAAAAGGAGGGAGTTTAACTGATTGGCTCTATTATCTCTGAAATTTAGCTAGAGACCTTATCTATTTATAGTGAGATAAATTGCGATAGCTTAAAGAGAATGAAAAAAGGTCTATAGGGAGTTGTAAGGGGGAATGAAGATACCAAGAATGAATTCAAGGATTGTTCGCCACCCATGGAATAAGGATATGTCTAGCTCCTGTAACATTCGAAAGCCCAGAAACAGACTGGCTAATAATCCCAAATGTGTATATGAGGCTTTTTTTTAAAGGATTATTTTCCAGAAGGGACTAAAGGCAGTTTACAAAAATATATCTAACATAACAAAATTAAGTATGTATTGGGGCAAAGGAGAAAAGCCTAAAAGGAATAGTAGGGAGTTCAGAGTGAGATATGCTTCATGTGACGAAGTCTAGAAATGGGCCATAAATTAGCTATTAGCTTTTTAGAAGCCATTTGTAGAGATAGAACAAATAATTAACTGATTCTAAGCTTGTAAGATATAAAACAAATAAATTACTTAGGTAAATCATAAGAATTGATAGCATTGAGAAAATATTTGTCCAAGGTCTTTTCTGAGAATTTATAAAATAATGAAAATTATTTGAATCCAGCAGAAATAGTCCTAGGAAAAATCAGTCTTAACAATAAGAAAGTAAGTTAATAGCTGTGCTTCATTCTTTCAGGTGTTTAAACTGTACATTGGATCCAAACAAATAGAATAAGACTTAACCCCATTAACGATGAAAATACATTACTATAGTTTTCTTACACAAGTATAATTTATAGGAAGTAGTTATAAATTTTAGATATTTCAAAATGTCAATTTATCTCTAGTTAAGTCTAGAGATATAACATATTCTTATTTTAGGCTCATCGTGGCGCATTCAAATTCAGATTGTCAGAGTGTTCTCAGATACCAAGTGTGTTTAACTCCAAAGGAAAGAGTGGGGGGATTTTTTTTTGAAGAATATTATGAAAGTTTCTAGCATATTATCTAATACCAACTAAATGACATGGTGCGCCTAAGGGCATGGGGCAGTGTGCCTTATGGGATTGGTAGTGGTACAAGAGTGAAAGTAACTACGTCTAACTCTAAAGACTGAAATCAAAATGTATTTCCAGTGAGGGAGAGAAATTTTTATGTTTAGATTTTTCATCTCAAAATTAATGCCAGGGATTTTTTTTTTTTACCTTGACTGTAGTCTCATTTAGTAAGAATGGGCTTTTATTTTTTTTTTTATTTATTTTTTTTTTAAATCATTTCCTTAGATTGACTTAGACCAGTTTTTAGTTTTTTTAATAAGAAAGATTAGAAAATATTTTTCTGTGTATTAAATGGGTTAAGTCAAAAGCTCTTGTTTTAATTAGTTTGAAGATGTACTACTAAGCAGAAATGTAATACAAGTTGTTAATTATTCTCTCAGATATTGACTAGCCATGAAGACCTAATGATTAAATAGCAAAGAATGAGATCTCTGGATTATTTTATGCTTGACTAATTGAATGAATGAATGAATGAATGAATGATAGGCATTTGCTGAGCCAATACATGTGACATAAGTTATGATAGTCATGGCCCCTGCTCTCAGTCTACCAAAGGATTACATAGTCTGTTGGAAAATAAGCCAGCTCTACCATAGTGTGATAAATGCTCTATCTGGGAAATGACTAGTATGCAGTGAAAATAGAGATTTAGAAGCTGAATGGACACATTTAGTTGAATATTTAGGGAAGTTTCTCTCTTGGGAAAGGATCTCCCAGGGAGAGAGTACAGAGATCTTATACAACAAAGAGCTCTGAAGTAGGAAGAGCATGTGTAGCCTATGCATAGCAGAGGAAAGGGAGGGATGACAGGAAGTGAGGCCAGAAGGGTGGGAAGGGGCTAGAATAGGATAAGGAGTGGCATATTATTCTGAAAGCTCCTGAGAAACATGAAAGGATTTTTAGTAGAAAACTCACATGATTAGACTTGCATTTTAGAAAAGTGAAATGTTCTGTCAGCAACTTGGGAAAGAGATTAAATGTGGGTAGCAATACTGTTGTCAAGTGGACTATCTAGGATACTAGTAATTAGTAGCTAAGAAGTGATGGTCCTGAATTAAGGCAGGGCCTTTGCAAAGGAAAAGAAGGGGGAAGAGCATCTCCTTTTAAAGTGAAATAGAATCTACTTTGGCTCAGTGCCAGATGTGATGTGAGAGATAATGGACAAAAAAATTTAAAGATAATTTGTGGCTTTCTGATTCAGGCTACACGTTTTTTATTTTTGTTTTATTTTTAAATTGAGGTGAAATTCAGTTTATAAACAATATAAAATCAATAATTTTAAACTGTAATTCAGTAGTGTTTAGTATATTCATAATGTTGTATGACCATCACCTTTGAAAAGTTCCACATATTTTCTTCACCCCAAAGGAAAGTTCTGTACTTGTTAAGCATCAATTTCCCATTCTCTCCTTCACCACCTACCCTTTTGCCCCCATGCCCTTGGCAACAACTAACCTGCTTTCTGTTTCTATGAACTTACCTATTCTGAGCATTTCATGTGAGTGGAGTCATATAATTATGTGACCTCTTATGTTTCACTACTTTCACTTAGCGTGGTTTTGAAGGTCATCTGCTTTACAGCATGAAGTAGTACTTCATTCATTGGAATGGCTGAATATTTTGTGTATGATAAATTCACAAATTCACAAATTTTGTGAATATTATGTGTTTTTTGTGTGTGAGTTTATCACATTTTATTCATCTGTTGAAGTAGCTTCTATCTTTTAGCTATTGTGAATAATCAGTGCTGCTGTGAACATTTGTGTATTAGTATTTAACTCCCTATTTTAATTCTTTTGGTAATATACTTCAGAGTGGAATTTCTGAATTGTATAATAATTCTGTTTAACTTTGTGAGGAATTGCCAAATTGTTTTCCATAGCAGCAGTATCCTTTCATGCTCCCACTTTTATACAAGGGTTACAGTTTCTTCACATCCTCACCATTGCTTTTTATTTTCCATGATTTTAATTATAACCATGATAGTGAGTATTAAGTGGTATCTTGTGGTTTTGACTTGCATTTCCTTAATGTTTAACGATGAGTTTCTTCTGTATGCTTATCAATTATGTGTATATATATCCAGGGTATAAGTCTGAAAGATCTGTTCACACGCTTAATTTCACTCCTAGGTATATATCTGAAAGGCCTATTCAGATACTTAATTCTACACTTAAATATATATCTGAAAGGTCTGTTCAAACACTTTGTCCATTTTTAACTGCATTGTGTTTTGTTACTATAAGTTCTTTATTTGTTCTAGATGCAAGTCTCTTCTCAGATACTCAGTTCACAAATATTTCTCCCAGTATGTTGGTTATCTTTTCACTTTCTTGATTGTGTCCTTTGATGCACAAAAGGTTTAATTTTGATGATATTCAGTTTCTTTTTTTTAAATTGCTTATGCTTTTTGTGTTATAACTAAGAATACATTGTTAAATCCAAGGTCATGAAATGTTCTCTGTTTTGCTCTAAGAATTTTATAGTTTCAGGTCTTATATTTAGGTGGCTAGTCTGAGTTTGTAGGTGCTGTGGGGTAGGAATCCAGCTTTGTTCCTCTACATGTGATTATCCGGTTGTTGAAGAGATTATTCTTTTCCCCTTGGATGGTCTTGGCACCCTTTCTAAAACCAGTTGGTTGGTTGTAGGTGCATTTACTTCTGAATTCTCAATTTTATTCCACTGGCCTATTTTTTATGTTGTATCATAAATGATGTCTGTACATTGTGTCCATTAACAGATTTATTTTGTTTAATGCAGGTGTCTTTTGTTCTTATTGAAAAAACAGAAGAGTTGCAAACCAAAAATGCAATAATGTGGTCTTATGTATTTATCTACATGGTTATCTTTGCCAGTATTCTTTATTTCATTGTAAGGCTGTGTTACTGTGTGGTGTCCTCTCCTTTCTAACTGGAAGGAACAAAACAAAACAAAAACCCATCTTTCGCAGTCTACAGAGTGGCTCTGTGTTAAAGCTTAACCTATTTACAGTCTTTTGTAGCCTGCCTGAGCGGAGCCTAAAGATCAGCAAGATGGAAAAGTATAGGGTCTTCTCAAGTCTTTTCTAAGCATGCATGCTGCCCTGGTCATGAATAAGGCTTTCTAAATTCCATGGTAACACATGGTAGCTTTTCGATGCACTAAGTCTCCAAAGAACATTTCTCTTCAGTCTTCAGAATATCTCTTGTGTGCCTGAACTATAATCTTTTGCCTCAGGTTTCAGTGTCCGCCCCCGGCCCTCCCCGTGTTAGAGAATGCCTTCTGTATAAGCACTTTTCTGTCTTGAGAGAGTCTGAGTTAGGTAAAACTAAGGCTAGTGTCTTTTAAGATTGTCCTCAGATAGGTCAAACAGACAAGAGCAGTTTTTTGAAAACAAGGTCGGCTCTGCCTTCCACAGACCTGGAGGCCAGGGTCCCACACAGGAAATGTGGGCGCCTATTGTCAAGACCTCCACTGAGCCAGGGAGTCGGGACTGGGTGAGGGCAAGTAAAAATGCCACCAAGTTTTCATGTTTCCTCTTGAGGCAGTGTTTGCTTAGTTGGTAAACCTCTGACTACTTTGCAGAGTTTGTTGCTTCTGGTAATTTTTGCTCATTTTCTTGGTGTTAACTCCAGAAGGAAGTTACCCTTCATGCTACCTACTCTGCCATTTTCACTGATGTCACTCCCACAGGTGGGTTTTTTTTGAAGAATAAATTTAATGGGAGAGATGAAGAGTGTCTGATCTAGAGAAAGAAAGGGATTTGAGAGTTACTAGATGTGGAGAATGTATCTCTTGAGTATTTTTTTTTAACTTTTTTTTTTTCTTTTTTTCAGTTTTTGGCCAGGGCTAGGTTTGAACCCACCACCTCTGGCATATGGGGCCAGTGCCCTATTCCTTTGAGCCATAGACACTGCCCATAAATTATTTTTTATTAAATCATAACTTTGTACATTGATGTCTTGAATATTTTGAAGGCAAATATTAGAACTCACATATTTTGAGAAGTTTTTTGTCATTGGTTGTGGGGTTCATATAGAATTATTAAAATTCTTATGAAATCTACTACCCAACCTAAAACTAAAACATTATAGTATCCTTGAAACTGCATTGTATTTCTCCCAGTACCATTGCCCACCTTCCCTCCAGTGATAACTAATGTAGTGATTTTGGGGTTAGGGAGCTTATATTCTGTATTTTGAAACAAAGCAGACTCCAGAGCAGCTTAACTTGGTATGTACATATCCCTAAACAGTGTTTTGCACAGTTTTGTCTTTGAGCTCTATAAAAATGGAATTCTGTAGGGAATCTTATATGTTTTACATTTTTCATTCAATATTGATGTAAGAGTATCTATATTGTATATAGCTGTGCAGATGGCTCCTGGTTCAGTTTAGGATTTTTCAACTTCATGCTGGTGCAAAAGCAATACACATTTAGCAGAAACTATACTTTGAGTACTCATACAACCATTCTGCTTTTCACTTTCAGTATAGTACTTAGTATGTGATGTATTCAACACTTTATTACAAAAAAGGCATTGTGTTAGATGATTTGCCCAAATGTAAGCTAATCTGAATGTTCTGAGCAGTTAACATAGGTAAGGCTAAGCTGTGCTGTTCAGTAGGTTAGATATATATATATTTTTTTAATAATAATTTTTTTTTATTAATTGGTTCAGGTTCATTGAAGGTACAAAGAATTAGGTTACACTGTTTGCATTTGTTAGGTAAAGTCTCTCTTATAGTTGTGTCCCACCCCCAAGAGGTGTGCCACACATTGTAACCCCCCATCCCCCTCATCCTTCCCTCTCCCCATTCCTCTACCCCCACCTTGAATTGATTTGAGTTTTTCTCTTATGTGGGTATGTATTAGATTATCTACTGGCTGCATATTAGAATTGAATAATTGGATTCTTCTGCATTGTTATAATACATTACTAAGAAGAATGTGTTCCAATTCTGTCCAGGTTAATACAAAAGATGTAAAGTCTCCATCTCTTTTAATGGCTGAATAGTATTCCATGGTATACATATACCGCATCTGGTTAATCCATTCCTGGATTGGTGGCCATTTGGATTATTTCTACATTTGGTGTAAATTGAGCTGTAATAAACAGTCTAGTGCAAATGTCCTATGATAAAATAAATGTTTTCCTTCTGGGTAGATGCCTAGTAATGGGATTGCAGGATCAAATGGTAGATCTAATTTCACTTCTTTAAGGAATCTTCATACTTCCTTCCAGAAAGGTTGTATTACTTTGCAGTCCCAAGATTTTAAAACATTTTTAACTTATGGTGGGTTTATCAGGACACAACCCCATTGTAAGTCATGGATCATCTTTTTTATGAGTGAATAAAACTTAGATATGTGAGGCTACCACAGCTTATCTTTTATTCTCTTGATGTGCACTTAAACTTGTTTTCAGTTTTTTATTTATTTTTACTTTTTGATGAACAGTGGTCATTTTTATACATGTGCATAAGATGTGTAGTATTTCCACTGAAGGGAATGACTGAATCATGGAAGATACACATATTTACCAGATGATGTCTGTTTTCTACCATGATTGTTCCACTTCATCCTCTCACCAGCAACACATTAAAAAAATCCCAGATTGGTATTTTTGCCATCATTTGGTATCAGCAGACTACCTCAATTTTGCTCCATAGTGTATGTAAATATTAGCTTTTTGTGGTTTTAATTTGAGGTTAAGCATGTTATATCTGTGTGTATTAACCATTCACATTTCCTCTTCTATAAAATTCCTTTTCTCAATTTTCTGTTAGATTGTTTGGATTGTACTCATTTGTGAAGCTCTTTATGTATTCTTGATACTATTTTTTTGCCACACGTGTTGTCAGTATTATTGCCTAGTTTGTGGTATACATTTTCACTTTCTTTATGATGTTCTTTGAACAGAAGTTCTTAATGTAGTCAAGTTTATGAGTATATTTTTTATAGCAAGTGATTTTGAGTTTAAGAAAATCCTTTATATTATCTCAAGGTCTTCAAGACAATTACCTATAATTTTTTCTTAAATACTAAAGTTTTTGTGTTACACTCTTACATCTTTAACCATCCAGAATTATTGTTAAAAGTTAAAGTATAGCATACAGATTAAAAGGTACAAATCATACCACTTAATGAATTTTACAAAATAATAGGTATATAACCTCCATTCAGACAAAAATAATAGAACATTAGCATTCAAGAATCCTCTCTCAAACCACCTCCTAAGTACTAACCTTATTCTTCTCCCCAAAGATATTCATTCTGAGGTTTCTAATATTATCACTTGGTTTTGTCCATTTTTCACTTTATAGAAATAAAATTATATGCTGCCCATGCTTTTGTTTCTAATTTTTCTTATCCAGTAATATATTTGCAAGACTCATCCTTATTGAGTTTAATAGAAGTTTGTTCATTTTCATAGATACATACCGTATTTTATGTCTGTTCTGTTGATATACATTTGAGTTGTTTCCATTTGAGAGGCTGTTATGAATAGTGCAGCTATGAAAACTCTTGTACATGTTTTGTAATGTAAATATTGCATTATTTGGTATATATTTCCGTTACTAGAAATAGAACTGCTGGTTGGTTTGTGTATGTTAGTAGATATTACCAGGTTTCCAAAATGATTGTACCTATTTTCACTCCTACCACCTGTGTATGTATATTGAGTGTTCTAGTTGCTCCATATTCCATCCATCACTTGTGTTTAAAACACTTGTCAATCTTTAACATTTTGGCCAATTTGGGAAATGTGTAGTACCTCACTGTGGTTTTAAATTGCATTTCTCTTATTGCTAATGAGATTGAGCAGAGATAGACAAGCAGACAGACTATTTGGATATGTTTTGTAAAATGGCTGTTACAACCTCTTGCCTATTTTTCTATTGGTTTCTTTGTCTTATGATTAAATATTCATAAAGTGAGTTCTTTGATGTGCTACAAATATGTTCTCTCTCAGGATGACTTATGTTTTTATTTTCTGATTGATATCTTTTAAATAAATATAAATTCTTAATTTTGATATAATGCAATTCATCTTTATCTTTATAGTTAGAGCAGTGCTCTTGTATCCTTTTAAGAAATCTTTATCTAGTCCCAAAGTATTCTCCTATTTATTTTCTAGAAACCGTTTACTTTTGACATTTAGAGGTACACTCTGATTTGACTTTTTTTATAAGATGTGGGGTAACATCAGAAGTAATTTTGCTCTCATATGGACAGCTAATTGTTTCAGCATCAGTATTTGAAGACTATCTTTTTTTTTCCAGAGCTGCTTTTGTTATAAATTCATATATATAGGTCCAGTTCTGTAATAGTACTTTGTTAAAAAGCACCTGGGAAGGTGAAGTCCTCCACTGTCTTCTTTTAAGATGCCTTGTTTATTATGAGGTCCTTCCTCCTTCACATAAATGTTATGGGTCCTCAGACAACCATTTTGGAATTTTGATGAATACCACTGGATTTAGTACTACTGAATCTAGAAATGAATTTGAGGATTTATGGTAGAGGTTATTTTAGTCTTTTTTGATATATGTCAGTAAAATTCTAGTATCTTTGGTTAAATTCTAGATGTTTTATGTTTTTGATGCTTTTGTACAATATTTTTTGAAAATTACAAATGTAATTTTTTACATTTGAAAATCACAAATGTAATTAATTACAATGTAATTTTTGAAAATTACATTTTTGATGTGTTGATATGTAGAGAATGCAGTTAGCCACTTTGCTAAACCTCCTTATTGGTTCTAATGAATTCTCCGTTTATTTTTTCTATGGTTTTTTTTTTGTTTGTTTTTGTTTTTTGGTTTTTTTGCAGTTTTTGGCCGAGGCTGGGGTTCTCAACCTTCCTAATACCGCGATGTATTTTCATTGTTACAAAGGGGATGCGACCCACAGTTGAGAACCGACCCACAGTTGAGAACCGCTGGTGTAGACAATCATAGAATTTGAGCATTTGACAACTTTGTTTCTTCTTTTCCAATATCTGTTCTTTCTGTTCTTTTTTTTTTATCATTTTACTGAACTAGAACAGCACTATCCATTAGAAATGTAATGTGGGTCAGGCGTGGTGGCTCACGCCTATAATCCTAGCACTTTGGGAGACTGAGGGAGTTGGATTGCTGGAGCTCAGGAGTTCAGGAGTTGGAGTAAGAGACCCCATCTCTACTGAAAAATAGAAAAAATAGCCAGGTGTTGTGGTGGGTGCCTGTAGTCCCAGCTACTTGTGAGGCAGAGGCAAATGGATCCCTTCAGCCCAAGAGTTTGAGGTTGCTGTGAAATTTGATGCCACAGAACTCTACCGAGGTCAACAAAGTGAGATTTTGTCTACATGATGTATCATTTAAAATTTTCTAGTAGTAGGGATGGTGCCTGTGGCTAGAGAAGTAGGGCGCTGGCCCCATATGCTGGAAGTGGCGGGTTCAAATCCAGCTCCGGCCAAAAACTACAAAAAAAAAAAAAAAAAAAGATTCTAGTAGTAAAGTTAAAAAATAAAAAGCAACAGGCGAGGTTAATTTTCATAATGTGTTTTATTTAACTATTGTAATTTTAACATGTAATCAGTATAAAATTAATGAGGTGTTTTACTTTCGAGGAGGTACTAAATCTTCAAAAGCTGGTAAATATTTTGCGCTTAAAACATTTCTCACTTTGGTCTAGCTATACAGTGCTCAAAGCCACAAGTGACTGACGGCTACTATATTAGACAATGCATTTCCAGCAGCATGCTATTACTATGAGTGTGTTTGTCTTGTTTCTAATTTTGAAACACATACTTCTGACATTTGATTATTAGGAAGGATGTATTCTGTAGGTTTTGGTAGGTATCTTTTAGGTGGTTAAAGAAGTTTCCTTAATTTTTAATTTACTGTTCTCTTAGTCAGAAATTTATGTTCAATTTTATCAAAGTCCTTTTATCTTTGAAGTGATCTTTTTTCCCTAATTTGCTAAGGTGATAACATTTATAGATATTTCCATGGCAGGCTACTCATACATTGCTTAGGTAAACTCAACTTAGTTTTGACTTCACTATGAGATTTGTTGTTTTTGAAGATGTTTGCACTCTACATAAAAGGGAATGGCTTGTAATTTTTTAAAACTATGCTTTCTTATTTTGGTTTCAAGGTTTTACTGGCCTCTTAAAAAAAGCTGGAAAATAAAGCATTTTATATGTATGTGTATATAAAACCTCTACAAAAATTTTCATTAAAAAATATCTTATTACTTGGCAGTTTAGTAGAACTTGGCATATAAAACCTTTTAGGGGGCATCGCCTATGTCTCAAAGGAGTGGGGCGCCAGCCCCATATGCCAGAGGTGGCAGATTCAAACCCAGGCCAAAAACTGCAAAAAAATTTCTAAGTTGCCTTAAACTTCATATTACTCTGTTGTGTTGTAAGCATTTACAATAAGGTAAGCATTTAAGGTGATAAAAATTCCCTCTGAGTTATTTATTTCACACTTAATCTTAGAAATGTGCATTGCCTTTTCAAGTGTTTTAAGTTTTGATTATGATTTGTTATTGGTTCCACAGATTTTTTAGAAGTGTATTGAAATTATCAAATGTAGGTGTTTTTATGTCTTATCATTTTGTTAGTGAAGTATGCATTGAATTTGTTTAGTCTTACTTTATCGTTTAACACATGAACAATTTATATTCCATGTGTGCTTGTAAAGGATGTGTATGCTTTAATTTTGAGATTATCCATTTAGCCAAGTTTTTTAATTGCTTTGATAAGATCTTTAAATTTGTCTGCTAGATCTAACAGTAATGGAGATGATTTGCCACTTTCTTCCTTAGAGTTCTATCAAATTTTGCTTTATACATATATGTTTATGTGTGTTCAATGCATATAAGTTTAGAATTTTCATTGGTATCTATCTTATGATGATGCCCTTTGCTTAGGTCTTTGCCTTATTTTAACAAGGTTATTCCATCTTTCTTTGGTTGGTATCACCAATGTTATCTTTTTTCCACTTCCTCTCTTTTAACATTTCCATTCCCTTATATTTTAGCACATCTTATTTAAATATTACATATTACATAAATATTACAGGGGTGGTATTTTAAATGTTTAGTGCATTTGGTATATATATATATATAAATATATATGTATATATTTATATATCATACATATATATACATGTATATATATGTATCCAACATGTATATATATGTATGATGATCACAGATCTGAATTTCTTTCCCCCTGTGTTTCCTATTTGTCCTAGTTTTTCTTTGCTTTGTCTACTCTCCATTCTTACTCTTTTTTTTTGGATTAAGTTTTTTGGGGTTTGTTTATCATTTCTGTTTTTTCTCATTTTCTAGTTTGGAAGCTGTGTATTCTATTAATGTTCTTTTAGTTTATGCCCTTTGTATAATCAGCTTGACAAAAATTTAATATTAATCAGCATCTTAAAACCCATCTCCCCCCAAACCACCTTTTCACCTTACAGTTGAACACTGATTACCTATACATTTCTTCACTTCTATAATTTTACATGATGTTCTTGTTCATAGGTTTCTACTTTATTTTTAATAATTATACAATTTTTTCATTATTATTTTAGATGGATATTTGTTTCTATTTATCCGCACGTTTACTAGTTTCTTTACTTACTATTCTTTCTTCTAACTCTGACTTCTCTAATGGAGTATTTTTTCTTCCTAAAGAGTATGTTTTGGGAGTTGCTTAGTGAATGTAAAATGGTGGTAAACTTTTCTTTTATGTTTATCTGAAAATGTTTTCATTTTACTCTAGTTCTCAAAAGATCTGGCTACCCAGTTCTGTTAGTCACCTGTTCTCTCTAAAATAGCAGAGCATTTTTGAAATGTCTGCCTAATGAAAAAGGTAATCAGAAGTCTCATTTATTATGTTTGGGCTTAATAAAAAAATCTTACTGAGATGGCTCTTAACCTCGTACAAAGTTTGTGTTGGGTTACTGAAAGAATTGCTATACATTTAAAAACTAAAATATGACTAAAGGAATGTCTGGTTCTGTGGTTCTAACAGCCCTTAGGTTTTATAATTCTTTTAGTTTTCATTTGCTTATATTAAGCACTCATTTTTAGAAAATTTATACAGAAAGGTATCCTGCCTTCCACTCTTTAAAAATCTTATTTTCTAACTATTGCCTTGATTGAAGTGAGCTTACGTGGATTTATACTGTTATTTTTTGCCCGTCCCTTATTTTTTCTATAATGTAAAAGGAAGACAAAGAATCCAACATTTATTAAATCTTTATATACCATCATGCCATATACTGTATTTAGCATTATATATAAATTTTTTTTTGTTTGTTTTTACTACATACAATCCCACTGTTCTTTTATTTTATAAATGAGGAAATGAAGTTTGGAAGTTAAATGACTCCTTAAGGTACCATAGTGTGTTTAAGTATTGGAACTAGGAGTCAAAACACAGATGCTCATGTATTGTCTACAATTCTAGTGTTATTTGAATTAAAACATTCTATGGTAATTAGTCATCTCTATGCAGACCAGCAAGCAGATGGGATAACCACCTGTGTGGCTTGATGTTAGGTGTGAGAATAATGATGTACTGTTACTCTGTGGTGCTCCAAAGGCCTATAATTAGATTTACTTAGAGGGTTTGGAATAGTTACCTTATGCCACAAATTGTTAAATTTGTTTGTCACGAATATTAGTTGTACTTTTAACTATTTCCATCATTACCTGCCTTCCCCAACTCCAATTCCCATCTTATACTAACATAATACTAACAAATAGCTATGTGTTTTTACTCTTCCAGACTAATTAAAGTAACTTATACTTTCATGCCCACATTCAGAGATATTATTTACCTCTTGATTGGGAAGCAACTATTATTTATAATGTATATAAGTTGGGCTGGTTTAGGAAGGGAGAAAATACTATCTGCCCTTGCTCATTGACAGGAAATTAGTATATTCTGCACAGCCATAAAGAGTTTCACAGTAAGAAATGAAAATCCTGTTATTTTAAAGACTAGCGATTTTAAAGGGATTTTTCAACATTCCCATAGTTGACTTTAGAAATAATTTCAAATTCTTCAAAATACTCAGATGCTGTTTGTTCTTAGGGTTTTTTTTAACCTGTTCCCTTATTTTTCAATTTCAAACTTTGTGATGGTATTTCCATTGTATTTATTGGCACATTTTCTAACTTTGTTCTGTATTTAAATAACATATTTTTTTTAAAGTTCAAGATTCATGTATAAGATGCCTGTGTGTTCAGCTTAAGAAAAATTAGGCCAGAAATTGTATTATAGGGAATAGTATATAAATCATACTGAATTTAATATAGCCTGAGGTTGCGTTACATAAAAATACTCTTCTGGATCTATGATCCTTTTTTAATAGGATATGTTGTGTTAGCGCCATCTACTGTTACATAAGAATAATCATTTCTTGGTGTATATTTTGGTTTCCTCCCAGGGGCATATTCCAAGTCCAACATGTTTCTGCGGATCTTCCTCACTGATTTGGACCACTCTGTATGATGTGGGTGTTTCGGGTTATTCAAGTGATATCCTGCCTATGTTCAGGATTGGCCAGAATTTGTAGATCTTGTTTCATAATTCTTGTCAAAGTAGCAATGGCAAATTTCCTACAATTTCCTTGACAGTTTAAGATTTTAAAATAAAGCTAGCTGATTAGGCTAGTTTTCCATATATCATCCCTATTTTGAAATTCACTGATTTGACCATTGTTATAAAGACTGATGGATTAAAATTGAGAATTAAATTGAATATCCAATTTTGAGCTGAAAGACTATTTGTGGATATCTATATCAACATGTTTGTTAATTGATTATCTAAATCTGGATAGCAAAACATTAAGTGTATTGGTAATTTAGGGGGAAACCCGTGTCTAGCAGTTTTTTTTGGAATTTCTTAATGAAAAGATATTGCAAAAATAGTTTCATATAATGTTTAGTGACATAAGTTTTAAAGTTGGACTCCCTGAGTTTTAAATGCTGGTTTTACCACTTGCTGCATTTGTGATCTTCAGGCCATCAACCTTGACTTCTCTGAGCCTCAGTTTTCTCATCTGAAAATGAGAGTGATAGTAGTACCTGCCTCTTGAGATTATTTTGAAACATAAACAAAATTACCTTCCTAAAGCACTGAACATAAAGTTTGACACATTAATGAGCACTCCAGTATTCTTTGCTATTATTAATATTTTTGTCAGTGTATATTCAAAATGAACAGAATGCTTTAATATATTTTTATTTTAGTTACTTATAACTTTCATTATGAAATTATGAAATATTTGACAAAATGTGTAATTTAAGGATATAAATGTTCAAAATGTTTATTGTTTGCTTCTGTGTATCACTTACAGAGTAGTATGAGAGAGTGGAAAGAATGAAGGTAGGTCTTCAGTGTTGGCTCTGCAGTTACTAGCAGTGTAACTTGATAAATTATTTAACCTCTCTAAAGCTCAGTTCATCTGAAAATAAGTTGTTTTGGGGATTAAATTATATAAGCTATATATAAGTCATCATTCTTGTCACTTAGTAGACTACCTGCATAATGTTAAATCTCCTGTTTAGTAACATACTGAAAAATTATTAACATGCATATATTTCTATAGTTTTGCTTTATATTATTATTCATACTAAACTTAAAAGATATTAAGTAGTATTTATATTTTAAAAACTTCTGGAGTTTCAGAAGGATACAATGAAATTGTGACATCCTGGCAGGGTGCCTATGGCTCAAGTGGCTAAGGCGCCAGCCACATACACCTGAGCTGGCGGGTTTGAATGCAGCCTGGACCCACCAAACAACGATGGCTGCAACCAAAAAATAGCCCAGCATTGTGGTGGGTCCCTGTAATCCCAGCTACTTGGGAGGTGGAGGCTGGAGAAGCGCTTGAGCCCAGGAGTTGGAGGTTGCTGTGAGCTGTAATGCCACGGCACTGTACCTAGGGCAACAGCTTGAGGCTCTGTTTCAAAAAAAAAAAAAAAAAAAAAGAAAGAAAGAAAAGAAATTGTGACATCCTCAAGGAATATAATTGCGATGGGATAAAACATGTGAAAAAAAATTTTTTTAACTTGAATAATGGTCCAGGCAGTAATATTTGTATGTGACTGCTAAATAAGTTATAAAGAAATGTTCAGGGAAGTTTAAAGGAGGAATGCTTTTCACCCTGGACCCAGATTTCATATCCCCCTCCAACCTTATTATTGTTAATTTTTTTGGTAGTATGGCCTCTCTGGCATTCTAGGACATAAAGAAATTAAGATCCACTCATAGATCATTAGTAGGATGCGTCCAGTCTTCAGGCTGGGTAGTGAGGTGGGGTTTGGTGGTAAATGATCAGCACTGAGTTCAGTTCCTGAGCACAGTAAATGCTCATAAATAATTGAACGTGCAAGTGTCTGTATCACAGTTATTATACTGACTGAAGCTAGTGTTCATATCATACGCTAATTTAAGTTACTGTGTAGAATTATAAAGAGCTTGAATTCCTTCCTATGTCCTCTGGGACTTGGCTTCATCAGGATACATCATCCCTTGTTATTTTTAATGTTTTCCATGTTTTTGACAGCTTGTGTGAAGCAGTAACTCCCCAACCCTTGCAGGCCCTGTCTCCCTTGTCCAACATATGCCACCCGTGAATTCCTAACTGTTAAGTCTTAAGTTGGAGAAACACTTTTCCTTCTTCATCTCATTTGATATTTGTGTCTTTGGCATTGCTGTTCGTTACTCCTGGAGTTCTTCTCGCTTGGCTCCCATAGTGCACGATGTCTCCTGGTTCTCCCATCTCTTGGCTTTCTTATCAGCCTCATTTACTGTTTCTTTGGGGGTTTGTCTTCCCAGCCCTGTCACATGTTGGTGTTTCACTAGGTTCTGTCATTTGCCATCCCTTCTTTTTACTCTTGAGGTTTCTTTCACTTCAAGGACTCTACTCATATCATGGTAATGGGGTGCCTCCACTTGAGACTTACCTGTGGAAACCAAGCAGCCACTGATAGCTTAAGCCCCTCATGATATCTGTTAATGTTTCACATTAAAGATCAAAACATACACTCTATGTACATACAACCTGTGTAAAACAAACTACTAAAAGCAAAACTTAGCCGCAAGAAACATCTCCTAACCCCTCTCCCAAACTTCTCCTTTGTGGGAGATTTAAAGCGTCCCTGGGTATCCTTAATTTCCATGATGTTTCCTCCAAACACTGTGCTGATCCCTCTTTTCATGCACTCTGCCCCTCTAGTATTTTGTCCGTAGTACCAAGATGAACTCTGTACCTTAAGCTCTTAAACTTCAAATTATTTTTAAACTCGACTTCTTTATTCTCAACAACTGGCCCTAAGATCACTACTGAATTAATTTTTGATTTGTGAGAGAGTTCACTACTATATATTATACTTGATTATGTCTACTTCTTTCAATTGAGTTTTTATGTCCAAGCACCTACCAGAATTTTTATATCATATTGTGTTCAACTAATACTTTACATGTAGAAATGAATTTATCAGCAATCACTAATTCTTAAAGATAGGAATTCCTAATTAGTAAAGTAAGTTTACTCCATTGTCTTAAAAAAAATGCGAAAGTAATATTAAAAAAATAGGTTTTCCAATCTTAGTTTTTAAAAACGTTAATGAATGTTAAAGTGAAATACTTTAAGATCTCTTTTATAGTTGCTCAACTTAAAGGAAAGTTTATGTGCTATTAATACATTATAGAATTTCTGCACTTCTTATACCTTACATTTTTAAAAAATGAGCTTCAGACTTGGTTCTTTCAGTCTTAATGCTAGCAATCCCATTTTTCTTATTTACCGTATATACTCGAGTATAAGCTGAGTTTTGTCGGCACAAAATTTGTGCCGAGTTCGGGTTTTTCGGCACAAATTTTGTGCCAAAAAAGCTCGGCTTATACTCGAGTATATAGGTAATATTTCACAGTATTTTATTGGTTTATTTAATGCTCTCAAATGGTGGTTTGTTTCATTTTTGTTATGTATTTGACATAAGGGTTTGTACAGTAGAACCTCTGTAAGTTGACCACCCAAGAGACTTTAACAAACTGGGCATACCGAGATGGTCAACAGAAGGAATTAGGCCTACTGTACTGGTATGTTCACATGGTGTGTGCCCAGTCTATGAAAATTAGGTCAACTTTAGGTGGTCAATAGGGAAGTGGTCAACTGTGGAGTTCTGCTGTATTCATGTAATCAAAGTTGAAACTTTCAAATACCTAATCTTGCTTTAACCTGATGGGCTGATGATGGCTCAGATTCAGCAAAGGAGTGATAAGTTGTCTTGTGTGATGGCTGCCATTTCCTTTTTGTCTTACTAGATCAAAAGTTGTCTCTTCTTATGACTGTCAGTGTGTGTGGCTGGAAACACCTTGCCATTTTTGTTTAGTTGCTTTTACTCTTGGGAGTCTGGGGAAGCCTTAATGAAATTTTGAAGATTGTATGATAAACAAGAGTTAATAATTCTCAAACAAAAGGGCAGAGTTTATTGATTTGGTGCAGTGGCTTTATGAGAGCTTTTTCCACATGTTAGAGGTTGATCTTCAATCTTTGAGTTTCTAAATCATCTACTGAAGGTTAGGGCTGCGGATTCTAGATACATAGATGAATTTCCCATTCATTTGTTGTTCATTTGCATCTGTTCCTAGAACCATCTGGGGCCACTGAGACAGTGTAGGTTTTTTCACTCAGTAATAATCAGAGATCTTTAATCTTTGGTAGAAAGCACTACCAAAAATCTACACAGGTATAGATACACAAAGAACCCAAGAATCTGTACACACAACACAGCATACGTATATGTTTGTTTATGTTCACACAAAGTATATATTCATTAATCTTACTCCCGTTAATTCAGTGCTAGAATCCTTGCCTAGTTCTGTTTTTATTCATAAAGAGTATTAGTGTACATGTGTGCATGCTGGGCTGTGGTGCTGAGTGTTGTGCATGGTAAGAAGGATTAGATGATGTGGGGGGAAAAATCTAAACTTGAGTTTTCCATAAATGGTTGGATGTTGGCTTATATTTTAGAATGTGTTATAAATATACTATTATTGATTTATTTTAAATATGTAAAGAATTGCTATGGATGAAAAATGTAAAAAACAATTCAATACCCCATTATTCTTTTCTTTTCTCAAAAATTTTGAGCTTTCCATTTATTTAATTCTTTGTAGAGGCAATTTTAAAGCATGTGCATTCTGCACCAGGCCTCCAGGTTCCGAGCCTGACTCAAGAAATTATTTACTTGTGCCTATAACCTTGGGTATATCATTTAGTTTCTGTGTCTTAGTTATAGAGTTATTGTGAAGATTACATGAAAAGTACATGGATATAATACTGGTAATGTTGTTCTGTATCTTTTACAGTGAAAAACATCTGAATATTTAGAAAGGCATGTGGATATAATAAAATTGGTAATATTCTATATCATTTTTACTGTAGAAAACATCTGAAATGTAAATAAATTTTAGTATTTTTTTCAAACTTAAGACTTCCAGAATTTCTTGGCATCTCTCAGAAAATGTTGTGGTCAGTTTAAGCAGTTTATAAATAGTTCAGGTTTTAAGTTCTGTCCTAGTTTTCCCAAGGAATTTGGTGAAATTATTTTACTTTTTCCACAAGGACTTTATTTTAAAAAAGGAATAATACTTCTGTATTCTCCATGATCTTCTCTTTTCTCTCCTTCAAACACCTCTGACTTCAGGCACTGTGTTAGGAAATTCAACAGTGAAAATGCACGTGTTCCTTGCCCACTATACCTTGAGTATAATGGAGGAGTCAGACTCTTACTTTCAATCGTGCAAGTGATGAAGTTACACTAAGGAATGGTATTTAGATCTCTGAATGCATTTGGCAGGGAGACCTTCCCAGTAAGGATGGTATTTAGGTCAATGAATGCATTTGGGAGGGAGACCTCCCCGGGACTAAGTGTTCATGAAAGGTTCACTTCAGGAAGGATATTGAGTTGAGATCCAAAGAATGATATGCGTTATTAAGTAGAAAAGGAGTGGACATGGCAAGGCATGCGTTTCAGCAGAGTTAGATATTTACATGCCCAGAGATGGAAAGGATCCATTGTTAATAGCCATTTTCAAGGAAAATATGGTGGACTTTTATTGTTTTGCAGTGATGATATTTTGTACTGGCGGTGATGGGTCTCTCAGTGCTTTGGAGGACTGGCTGGTAGTGCTGTCTAGTTTGGGAGTTTTACTTGTATAAAGATTTTTCACTACTATATTGATTTAATTTTATGTAATAGCAATATAAGGCTATTCAGATTTTATATCTCTCATTCTGTTTTAGTAAATTATAGTTTTTCTAACCATTTGTCTACTTAATCTGTTATCTTTTAAATTATGATTATATTCTTTTTTCATTCCTGATATTGCTTATTTTTGCCTTCTCTTTTCTCTTGATTAATCAGAGTAGAGGTCTACCAGTTTATTTCAGAAACCCAACTTTTGGCTTTGTTGATCTTCTAATATAGGTTTGTTTTCTATTTTAATAGCTTTTACTGTTGTCTTTATTATCTCTTTTCTTGATTTTTTTTTTTTTTTTAAGTGTATTTGGCCTATCTGTGCTTCCCCCACCCCCAGTTTTCTTGGTAAATCCTTATTCCACTAATCTTTTGTTTTCTTTTTCCAATTTTTAGTAGAGATGGGGTCTCTCTCTTGTTCATGCTGCTCTCAAACTCCTGAACTCAAGTTATCTTTCCTTTCCAGGCTCCTGGAGTGTTAGGATTACAGGTGTGAGTCACCATGGCTGGCCTCTTATTCCACTAATCTTTAGTATTTATTCTAAATATTCAAGACTACACATTTATCCTGTGTTACTTTATAGTTGCTTCCTAAGTTTTGATATATACTATATTTGTTATTATTCTTTTCATATAATTTAAAAAATCCCACGACTGTGATGTTGGCCCCTTTGCATTGTATTTTTCTATTGTACATTTTCTTTAATATTTTAAAGTTTAAACTGTTTTTTAAAGCTTTAACTTATATATTTACTTAATAATTTCATACATTTTCCATCTAGTAATTTATACTGTGCCTGCTTTTATTTATGCCAATACCTTTGAATTTCCTTTGGTTGACTTTATCAGTCTCTTTCTACTTGCTAGAGTAGCACTGCAGACTGTTTAGGTGAAAAACAAATGAAAAACTGTGTATTTCTCTTTGTTTCTTACTCCATCCCCATCTCTGCCCCAGTAAAATGGCATTTTATAGGGCTAGAGTAGAATATCGTGGACACATTGCAAGAAGTACAAGGAGGCCTCAGGGAACAAATGCTGCCAGACATCTAGTTTTCCCCATTTCTCTCTGAGGCTTCATACCTGATTGCTTTGGCTTTGCTTTGTTTGTCTTTTATTTTTCTTTCCTTCCCTCTCACTTCTTCTTTCTTTCTCCCTTCCCTCTTTTCTTCACCTCCCAGTGCTATCTTCATCTCTTCTCTTCCTAGTCTTCCTTCCGTTCATGAATCTTTCTTGTCTCCCTACCCCAATACAAACAAGTTTCAAAAGTTGGGAAAACCCACACTGGGTCCTCCTGATTTTTAGACTAAGGAGAAATGATTGACAGAGGCTGTGTGTTACTAACTTGTTGGACTCTAAAGAAGACCTAAAGAAAATAGCCTACGCCCTTTTAAATCTTTGAAGCACAACAAATCATCATGTTTATAATATTTGTGTTCTTTTTGAAGCAATGAGTCATCATAAATAAATGGTATCACTGCCCCTTTAAATAGAAACTGCCTGGAGGACTGATGGAACGTTGGGCGTACTGTACTTCTGCAGCACTTGTTGGTCCTCCAGGAGTGTCAGTTGGGCCTGAGTGGGAAGAGAGGTCCCAGAAAGCCATCATTGCTTTCTTAACATGAAACTTTTTCTGTAGTTTAGTGATACACTTGCTGTAAGTACTTAACTGTATGTAATTCAGGTAACTGTGGAAGGAATTTTCTCTCATTTGTCCTAACCAGCACTGGTTCTTACCTTGAAAGGCAGTTGCCTTCCTTCAAAATACTTATCTTGAAGGCTGAAATTAGGTTCAGTTCAGCCTTTTTTTTTTTTTTTTTTTTTTGCTTTGTTTAATTTATTTCTACCTGGAAAAATTTAAAAGCTATTTTTAAAATTACTTTGAGGGTTTTGGGGAGATCTTGGTGGCAAGAATTTTCCCTTCCATTGTTAACTGAGATAAATTGTATAAAGTCCTTTTCTAGTTTAAGGTCTTTAAAAATTTTGTGGCATAACAGTATTAACTTTTTAATATGTTTGATTCCCTAGTTGAAACCATTATTAACACTGTGACTTAGAGTTTTATATTGAGCCTATCTGTCAAAAAACTCTAGCTTAATTTATTCATACTTTAAAGATGATTTTGGCTGTATTTTTGTATGTCTTATAAATAGAGGTTCTTAAATTTATTATGTAAAGTGTCAGTTCCATGGTTCTTTTGAAATGTTCAGAAATTTTGTGAATGAGCTAGCTAATTCTAGCTTAATGTAAAAACATATACAGGATAGGCATAAATTTTGCGTGCAGTTTGAAATAGTTTAATGTAGTAAATTGCACATGAGCTTTATGTGCACTCTGTATCCCAAAACATGTACATATATATGTGGTTTTTATACTGTTTCTATAATACTAATGATTTAAATGCTGGCAAAGATACCGTAGTTGGAATTTCTCTGTGTTGGGTCCTTGATCTTGGGGTTCAAAGAATGAAGCCACGGATCATGCATATAAGTTAAAGAACAGTTTATTGAAAGATAAGGAAATAGATAAGGGGAAAAGGATGAACAGAACCTCTGGCAGTCAAGGGGGTGATCAAATGGGTATCCCTGTACAGGAGAATCCTGTATCAATCCTCCCTCTCTGAATAGAAACTCTTAACTGCTATTAGGGAAAAGGGGTGCCCATTGCTTCAAACTGCTGCTTGCTGAATATGGACGATGACAAAGGGGGCAGTTACAGGTTCCTCAGAGGAGGGCGATCCAGGGGTTCCACAGTAGATGGGAGTCTGGATTGATTGTGGTCCTGAGTAATTCATCTTAGGATATCTAAGAGGACAACAGTGAAACCATGTAGTACAAAGGGACAGAAAACGTAGTGTACATTGTATACAAACAGTCCTAAAGTAAGAATAATTCTTCCACGAATAACTAAGGCTCTTAACCAACTTAAATTAGATAACCACGAAAATAATTCACTAAGATCAAAATGGAAAAAGCCTTCTTTTTGGGTGATATCATCGAGTACATTAGTTACTTTACTTGTTGTAAAAGTAATCAATAGCTGCTCGGTTTTCTGAGACAGCTTTCTGACTTGCCCAAGTTGTATGTTTACGGCACTAATAGCTTGTGAGGTGGAGTTCAGGGCCTTTACCATGCCATAAGCTTGTTGAGTCATCTCAGCCTTTGATTCAATTACCATAGCTGGCATCACAAACAAAGACAGGGAAATATCTGAGCTGGGATGAATAGGAGGACATCACTCTGGCAATCTTTTGGGAGATTAAGATCTGGGGCCTTGCCAGGTCCCTCCAGTTAAGGTGTGATTCAGATCCCATGCCCTAGGCAAGAAAAGTGCTAATCTGCCTAGAGAATAGGGTCCTCCAGTGGCATTAGCTGGAGCATAAGAAAAAACCTGTTACTCACACAGCAAAAACCATCCTTTAGGAACTTAGTATGCATACTGGCATAAGACATGGTAGCTGTTTTGTGACACTGGATGCAGGAGGTGCAGCAGCCTGAGAACTTTACCTTGTCTTCTCCAGGTGTACCTGTTCTGAGGCAGAAAACATAACTTTTTTTTTTTTTTTTTTAGACAAAGCCTCACTATGTCTCCCTTGGTAGAGTGCCATGGTATAACAACTCCCAGCAACCTCAAACTCTTGGGCTTCAGAGATTCTCTTGCCTTAGCCCCCAAGTAGCTGGGACAATAGGCACCCGCCACAACATTGGGCTATTTTTTTGGTTGCAGTTGTCGTTGTTTAGCAAGCCCCGGCCAGGCTCAAATGTGCCAGCCCCGGTGTATGTGGCCAGCGTGGCCTACTCACTGAGCTATGGGCGCCAAGCCGAAAAACATATCTTTTGATCCATCTCTCGGCACCCCCATATACATCCTATTAAATGAGATGTAAAACCTGATCTACATGAAGTCTTCCTGCAAGACAAAAATCAGACACAGTCATAACGTTTTTAGCCAAGTAAGTCCAAACATTCTCCCCCTCTAAGGGCACTATGTTTTGTCTCCCCAAATTCCTAGAGTTAAAAAGCTTTATGAAGAAGAGAGAGGCACATCTTGCAGCCATTTCTTTTTCACCAACTGGTCTCAATGTTGGGATGTGAAGTGGGGTGTAGCAGGTTTTGTTAGGATGTGACTTGGCTGTGATGAGTCCAGGACTTAGGTTCTGCCAGTTTTAACTGTGGCGAACAATAAAAAGCAAGATACGAACAGATTGAGCATATGTTCATTCTTTTCACCAGTCCTTATACTTTCAGTGTTAACATCTGTCTTTAATAGGCTGTTTCCGCTTTAACCAGTGTATCTTGAGTGGAGTTAAGATTTTTAGGAATGACTAGAAAGACACGAGAGAACGGCCAGTTTCTCTAACTGGAATTGTTGAGAGGAGGTTTAGTAACTGGCCTTCAGACACCCACTTGATAGTTATGACGTGGGGGACAAGAATCCAAGATTGAGAGAAGCTCAGTCTCTTTCTCCCAGAGAAAGAGAACGCTTATCCCCTGGCCTTCCACAGACAGGAGCCCGTGGGGCTCTCGGGCAGTGACGAAATGAGCCAGGGCCCTAAGAGGCTGTCCTGGACATCTTTAATCAAGCTCAGGGGCCAAAGGCGTTCCCATTCCTGAGGCCTTCACCTCTGGGGACAGGCTGATCTTTAGTAGTTACCCCTCCCTACCTACTGGACAAGGCTTGCCCACCAGGCTGCACTGATTTGGCTGCTATCTTTTTCTTCTCTTTTTCCTGGTTTAATTAGAAAAGACTAATATGGCTTCTTTTAGAAGGTTTTCCAAATTAGGATCAGGGTCTCTAGAGCCAATTTTTGGTAAGTTCCTGCTAATGGGCTGTTTGAATAATGAATTTACACTTTAAAATTTGGCCTTCTGAAGAGTCAGGGGTAAAGTGGGTAAATCTTCAATGCCTTTCTAGGGATTAAAAGCTGAGGGATTTTTTTGTCCCTCTCCTGAATGATGGAAGGTAACAATTCTGAGTCCAGAGTATGGTCTTGAAAGGTGCCTGTCTCTCTGTGGGGTACCTGGTCTTTTTCTTGGCACATATTATTATGAACTGCAAGTCACCCCACCTTCTAGCTTTTCTTAAGGCTTTCTTTCATCTAAGGTCAATGCTTAGTCAGCAACCTTACATCTCTCCACAAGAGGTTAAAACGTTTTCACTCTTGGAAGACATTTAAACACTCATCAGAATTATCTGAAAAGTTTCCCAAACCATGCCTACTTTGTTTTACTTTGGCTAGAGAGAATGGGGTACACACTCAAGCAGTTTTCATATCGCCACCCCTGTGGGATCAGGGAAGACTCTGAGACTGGGCTTTCTTTCCTAGGCTCATTCTCCTGCTCCCCTAAAGGAGGTGGGGGAGTGTTGGTGAGTCAAGACAAGGTAGCAGTGTCTCCCTGGGGAACTTCTGACCACCCTGAGAAACCACCCTGGCTTAGCAGGTCTGTTTCCCTTCAGCAAAATAAGCCAAAATGTGAGATAGCTCACGGTATCCTCTGGCAGTTACTGCTTGCCATGGGGGACTTGCATTAGTGCTGAGTGTTAGTATGCAGAAAAATTAGGCATTCTTTCTTTAGAGGTTCCAGTACTTGTAAAGTGCATCCTAGCTTTATAGTGGGGTGCTGAAAGTTGAGGAGGAATTCTCCATCATTCCGACCAGGAGGGCTCCCTTCCTGCCTGGGCTTGGAGGATCCCAGTTGTTCCAACCACAGGGGCCTTGCCCTATGCTCTGGAAGAGCCTGCTGAGGTATGTGACCACCTCACAGGGAGTAGCTTGCCTAGATTTATTCACACTTAACCGGTGTAGCAATTTTCACTCCCAGGTTCCTCTGTTCTGCTGGCTCCAGGTAGGAAGAGCAAATTTGGTTTGATTTAGTGGCTTTTCTTCTGGTGCTACCTGTTGCTAGGCCTCATTTGAACTGAGTCCATGTTCAAGTTACAGAGAATGAGACTTTCATCCCCAGTCTCATTGCACCAGTATCAGAACTGGTTAATTTAGTAAAATCTGTGCTTGGACTGTTGATTAAAGTGGGGACCAGACCCCTGGAGATTACTTGAATTAGGTTGGAGTTGGGGCTTGGTTAAGTTGAGCCTGTATTTGCCCCTTGGCATATGTAACCTTTGAGCCTTAATTGATAATTTTTATAGGCTTTCCCCCACATTTCCAGATACAGGACACAAAGGGAAATAGCTATTTTCTTTTTATAACGAACAGGCCTTTAGCGCAGAAAAGCCTCTATACCTGGCAGAGAACTGATGAGCACCATGCTTCTCTTTTCCTCTGGAGAGTTGGACAGATAAGCACCATGCTTCCATCCTCTTCTTCCCGAAAAGTCAGCCAGGCAATAATAACCAAACTTAGTAAAATCAAGGTTGAAAAAAACATGTTTGGGAGACATTTTAACATCACCGTGGAGGGGTGAATATTTCCTTCAGTAAAAAACTTTTGTGGCAGAATTAGTCACAACCAGCCAAAATCTTATAAAAAACTTGGCATGTCTTTGAAGTATTCCATTTTAGGGCACCAAGGGTCATTTTCTTTGCCTTTCCTTGCTTTTTAAAGGGATTCCTCTCCTCCTCCCCCCCCCCCCCCCAATTGTTCATCTTTTGACCAAGGAACTGAACTGCAGTCTGGGGTTTTATGTGGGTGGATCCATAGTGTGGTGCTTGCAGGTGGGTGTACCTTCTCTGGGTGTCATCCACCACACCGGTTCCACCGTATTACGTGTCTTGGTTTCTTTCTTCAAGGTCTAAGACCTCTGGGAGGGCTCAGAACTCTGAGGGATCAGCTCCTGAATGAGCCATTTTAAATTAATGTAGTGGGGGGGAGGGTTTATCTATGGGGTCCCTGTTGCCTTGGGGAATCACCCCAGGATACATGCAGGCTGCTAGTCACCCAGGGAAGCCTTCCAGGGAGGAGTAAAATGCCCCTTCTAAGTCTGAGGCTTTCACTTTTGTAACATTGATACAGTTCAGTCTTTTTTGCAAACACTCAGAAAAGCCAATTGAGATTAATGGAAAGGCAATGAAGAGGACCCTTTAAAATACACTCAAAGCAGCTGAGAAATACCGGGAAAAAGTCAGCACAAACTTCGCTAGATCCACAAAGCAGTCCCTTACCAACATTACTGACATGTAGTTGCTACCAAGAGAAGCAAGGAAAACACACCTGAAAGAGAAGCCAAGTCCCTTTCCCAGTGTGGAGGAGCGATCCTATCACTTGTCTATGGAGATAAGCAGTAAGAGGCTTCGGACCCAGGAGATTGGGCCGACAGTGAAAGTGCCTAGGACAGTTTTGCCAGAAGGATTGTCAGTGCTGCAGGGTCACAGCCTTTGCTGGAGACCCCAGCACCTCTACTGCTTCTGCTCACTCTTGGACTCTCAACCAGAGAAAGACAGTGGAAACCGTGGGTTCAGGAACCTCTGACTATTCCCTTGTGCCCCTTTGCTGCACCCCCCTGGTGCAGGGAGCTGCAGCCCTTATGGGGGTTGCACCTCTTACAGAAGCTGCACCCCTTGCTGGAGCTGAGGGGGATTGGAAGGCCCATTCCCAAGTAGCCTGTTACCTGCGATGCATTTACTGGCTCACAGGTATTCGGTGTTTTCCTCTCCATGGCTATAGAAAAAAACAGGATAGAGTCAGGCAGTGGTCTGATTGCTTACTGCAGAAAATCTCGAATCCCAGAGGAGGGCCCCTGAAATGTATAGCTGGACTTACTCTGTGTTGGGTCCTTGGTCTTTAGGTTCAAAGAATGACTCCACAGACCATCCAAATAAGCAAAAGGACTAAGTTTATTGAAATAAATAGATAAGGGAAAGGAGGAGAGCAGAACTTTCAGCAGTGGAGGGGGACCCAAGTGGGCAGCTCTGAAGGGGGAACCCTATATTAGTACTGATCTACTTGTATAGTTTCAAATAAACTTAAAGCATTTCAGAGTAACTGGTATATGAATTTTAAAAGTCATTAATAGGATGGAATAATAGGTATGCATTAGGTCTGAAATTACAAATGAGAAATTTTCTGCTTAGTATAAATGAGAATTCTTGAGTCTTAAAAGAAATAATTTTCTTGCCTAACTTCTTTGCATATGATGGCAAAATTTTCAAATTCTGGTGAAAAACTAACAACTCAATTATTTTTAAAATTCTAATTTCTTTTTGACCAGTGGTTTTCTGAAGTGTTTGTAAACTTTTTAATCAGACAATTTTAAAGCAAGAAGAGAAGTAAAGATTAATATTTGATGACTACTAGCCAAATGATTGTTTTTATAACAATATACATGAAGATGGAAAGATTGTTTTTTAAGAGATCATTGAAATAACTTAGAATTTAGTTGTTGATCTTAATGGACTACCCGAAGTTAAGAGTAATTTTTTTTTTTTTTTAGAACTGTCTGTGATTTATTTTTATAAAGACATTTTTGTTAAACCTAGCAGAACTTACTATTCACAAAAAATATCTCACTGAAGTTAATTGAAGATATTTTAGGTGTATAAATTACAATTTTATCTTAATTACAGCACTAACTAACTTTAAGTCCCCAACTATTTTGTAATATGACTTGTCTCTCTGATAATTTGTTTTAGAAGTAAAGTAACTTAAAAACAATTGACTGTTGAACAACATAGGTTTGAACTGTGAGTCCACTTATACATGGATTTTTTTTTTTCTCAACCAAACTCAGATCAAAAATACAGTCTTCTCTGGATGTGAAGCCCATGCATTTTGGGGACCCATTTTTGTATACTCAGATTCTGCAGGGTGAACTGAGGGACTTGCGTCTGAGCAGGTTTTGTACACTTGAGGGATCTTGAAACCATTCCCCCTCATATACTGAGGGACAACTATACTTAACAGGTGCTTTTACATACATTGTCTCCTTTGGATCCTTGAATAATTTGTGAGGGAGGTAAGGGAAATATTTTAATCTTTATTTTATATGTGTAGAAATAAAGACAAGCGATTGTTAATTGTAAAATCACAGCTGGTCAATCAGACTAGATCTCAGTCTTTTAACTCCCAATTTTGTACTTTGTACATGTCAGTAGTGTGTATAAAGTATATTCAATAAATATCCAATGAATTAGCATGAATAATTTTTCATTATAGAAGCAATATAGATATTCCTACCTTCAGTGATTCAACTTAACAATTTTTCTTTACAGCATTACAAGAGCAATATGCATTCAGTAGAAACCATACTTGGAGTTTCCATACAATCATTTATTTTTAGTATGTAATAAATTGTACAAGATATTCAACATTTTATTTTAAAGTAGATTTTGTGTTAGATGATTTTGGACAACTGTGGGCTAAAATATGTGTTTCAAGTATGTTTAAGGTAGGCTAGACTAACTTGTGGGTGTTTGGGAAGTTAGGTACATTAAATTCATTTTTGACTTTTGATGTTTTCAGTTTACAATGGGTTTATCAGGACATAAACCTATTGTACAAGTTGAGCCTCTATATTCTTATTACAGATTGAACTAGATGTTTCTTTAATGAAAAAATTGGAAGAGATAAGAAATTAGAAGGGAAAAGTTTACAAATCTGTCTTACCAAAGGCATTGGATGAAGGGTAAAAAAAAATCTTGTATATGGCAAGTATATATGATTGTAATATATATACATGTTTTGTATCTATATGTAGTTTTAAAATGTATATATGTAAATGTAGATACATATATATGTATACATTTGTATTTTAAACTGAAATTGTACTTTATTTGATATTTTATTTTTTTATTTTTATTGATTTATTTCTTTTTTTAGAGACAGAGTCTCTCTTTATCGCCCTTGGTAGAATGCCGTGGCGTCACACAGCTCACAGAAACCTCCAACTCCTGGGCTTAAGTAATTGTTTTGCCTCAGCCTCCTGAGTAGCTGGGACTACACCAGACTATTTTTTTGTTTGACCGGAGCCAGGTTTGAACCTGCCACCCTCCGTGTATGGGGCCGGCACCCTACCCACTGAGCCACAGGTGCCGCCCTTTACTTGATATTTTAAATCTTATAATAAAAGATTCTTGTCTAAGTGAGGAAGCTTTATAGAGGAATTTATGTCTAATTGCAGGGGCAGGAATATTTAGGAAGAAATCTCAGAAAAGTTGTTTATTTTATTAAGAAAGCTGAAAGGGGGAATGGAGTAACTTTAGAAGGGGCTGGATGGAACTTTTGAACATGATTCTTAATTAAAACATTGGGGTTTAAAGTAAATCAATTTGTAAATATTTGTTCCTTGAATTTTCTTTAATCACTGTTTATGGAATTTACAGGTAATACTGATATCCTTGTTTCTCCAGTAGCTATTTAATAGATTATTTGGACATTTTAACTTATGGGCAGAAAAGGTAAAATATTTTGAAAAAACTGATTTGCATAATCATTGTCCCTGATAAACCTTTTTGTTTTATACTTTTTTCTTTTAAGGCCAGTCTTGAGTCTTTGTAGTACAAGACTTTATGCTATTAAAATAAGTTCTTAGCAAAGTTGTATAATTAGAAGTGGAGCTTATTTGGAGAATGATTTAGGGGGATAGGTGTGGACAAGAAAAGATACCTCAAAACAAAATTAACTGTCTTTCCTTCACAATTCCATTATACTCTTGAAGTGCATACTTGTCTTGAAGATTTGTCATTATATTGTGTTTTTGTGTCTCCCCTACTGAACTGAAGTTTTGAGGGTAAGGGCCATGCCTTTTCATGTTTCTCTTTTCACATGCCTGGCAGGTACTCAAATATTTGCTGAGAGGATGAATTGGTAAGAGAGGAGAGGAAATCAAATATGCTAATGGTTATGAGTATCTAAAGGATTGATAATGGTGTGCAAGGTAAAAAATGTGGGTTCAGAATGAAAGAGAACAGTTCTGAGGTTGTAAGGTAAAAGAAATGACCAGTGTTTGTTAAAATGAAGGAAATTCAAATGATGCTGTAGAAAAATAAAATTCAACAGTCTTTTTTCACTCTTTGCTAAAAGTTTTGTAGCAAAGAAGGAAATTCTTGAGTCGTCATTAATAGACAAAAAATTTTAACCAAAAGATTGAATGATCTTTTCAGAAATATTTTAAATAGATATTTTATTTTTACCTATACAAGCATCTATCCTACTGGATCTGGTAGGTAGTTGAGACCGTGGCAACTGGAAACAGACAGGCTCTATCACTTAGGGCAGGTTTCTGGGCTATACGCTTCAATAACCTTGTTGATACCTCTTCCACAGGTTGACATGAGGATTATTAAAAGAGACAGGTTTGGTAAAATACAGGGCACAGGTTTATAGGAAGCTCTTGATAAATTTTATCTATTAAATTGAGCGATTTCAACCATATTCAACCTATATTAATAGACATTTCATGTGGTTTAATATAACATCGTTATCGTATTTTTCTGTACAGTAGTCACTCCTAATCCTGTGGGATAAGTTCTAAGACCCCGAGTGGATACCTGAAACTGTGGATAGTATTGAACTCTATATATGCTGTGTTTTTTCCTTTATTTATATACCTATGTTAAAGTTTAATTTATAAATTAGGTACAGTAAGAAATTAACAGCAATAAATAATAGCGAAATAGAACAATTATAGCAATATGCCAGCATAACTATTCTTGGCTTGGAGGCCCTTCTTAAGTAAAATAAGGTTACTTGAGTGTAAGAACTCTGATATGGTGATAGTCAATCTGCCAACCAAGATGGCTACTGAGTAACTAATGGGCAGGTAGTGAATACAGAGTGGATCCTCTGGACCAAGGGAGGATTCTGGTGCACAAAAAATTTCTGAATTGTTTATTTTTGGAATTTTCCGTTGAATATTTTTGAACTGTGGGTAACCATGGAAAACAAAACTGCAGATAAGGGGATGGGAGATGACTGTAATTGGTAGTTTATAATTTCACTGGATAAACTTCTAGTCTTTTATATATCAAAAGATTCAATTATCATTTAATAATTGTCTAAAAGTAATTATTATAGAAGTGTTCTGAAAATGTCAGTGGTTCTATATTTTTAGCCACTATTTTGGAATTAATTTCTTTTATGTCAATATGATATTAAGAAATTTAGTAATTAGGTTCATTGGAGAGTCCAAGTAATCTAAAAATTATAAAATTTAAACAAATTTACTAGTATCTTTACCTAATATTGAAGATACTACAGAAATTTACGACACTTAGTTTATTATTATTTATAGTTTAAAGTTGATCAAGCAATGTTATCTGATGGACCGTAAAAGTTTTAGAGTTTTACAGTTCTATTTATTTAACATTATGGTTGCTTAACTATCAGAAAAGGAAATGTGATAGTCAGAGTTTATATTTAGAGTTCTAAATGCTGCACAATCACATTTCTACATCTTATATCTGAATAGACTTCAGTTTTGACCTTAAAAATAATTTCCTTAAGACAAACATTGACCATGTAGTAAATTTAATTTTAGCGAATATCAGTGTCATTTAGTATTTTAAAATAACTATGTTATCTTTATTAATATTTTTACAAACAAGCACATTTTTAAAAAATCAGACAATTAAGTGTGAAATGAAGTTGTTTTGAATAGGTACCACAAGGTGGCAGGATTGTATTTTTGTAGATTCTTTTTGCTTTGATGTACAGCGAATGCTTGGTTATCTAAAATCTAAGTTTTCCTGTGGTTAACTGTTACGCATTTTATATGCCAGAACTTTTAAATTTTAACTTTTTGGATGGAAAATTTTCTGAACTGTATTTCATGCTTTCCTGATTTCTTACTAAGATGAATATAACTTCACTAACTATTACCAATGAGCCATCTGAATACCAGTTAGTGGATGTGATTAAGATGAAGTGGTAGAGATAATGGTAAAGTGGAGGGAAGCGGTACTGGCCCCAGCAGAGACTCTGGACCTTTGCCCTTAAAAGCAGTGTCTGACGTCAACTTGCTTCTTGCTCATTTGCATTTTTTTCCTATTAAAAGTGAAGTGAATCATATCAAATGCCAGGCTCTGGTATGGCTGTTTTCAGTAAAACTAAATAGCAAATGTAGGGAAGAGCTGCCTTGTCTCAGGGGATTTTATGATATGGGATGTTTAAGGAAGGAAAATAACTGTGAGGCCTTAAAATTTCTTCATCAAAGACCACACTGGTAAAAGTGGTACCAGACCAGGAAGAATAGGATTCTGTAGTTATGAGGAATATGAGGAACTGGTCTAATTGCTTGTGAAGCAACTTTAAGAAATCTTTCCTACAAAAATATTCTAGACTCTGAGTTGTACATAATTTGAATGTGGTAATATTGATTGTAAAGGATGTGTCCAAATATCAGTTTGTTCTGCTCCTGAAACGGTTTACCTGTTTTGGTAATCAGGGAGCTGTTCCAAGGCGGTTCGTACCTTTTTGGTGATACAACAAGCATTGGGTAAAATCTTAGTGTGTTAGACTTCTTGATTTGTTCATTTGTGGGTGCTGCTTTTTGCCAGAGACATTCTTTCCCCTCCCTCATATTCCAGGTTTGGAGTTGTTCTGTTAGTCTATTGTGAAAGATTGGACTACAGAGAAATTTTCTTCTGGGTCTATTTCTTTCATTCATTATTTGCTTATTTTTCTAATCTTTCAAAAGATATCATGTATAAAATTTATTGGATCATATTTTAGAGTGAAATAATTTAACTTCACATAAGTATTGGAGAAGCAATAACTGAGCTCCACTGGTTAAGGGGAGAGAAGGAGGATGTCATTTCTAAAGCATTCCTGTGTCTCTCTGGCTCTCTAATGTTCATCTACCAGTCTGCCACTGTCTTTCTTATATGGATTTTAGCTACATAAATCAACAATTTTACAGCGGTTTTTTTTCCCCTCATTTTTCATTCAGCCTTCCTGGTGTAATGGAGAGCTTTTGTAAGAACTCCAGAGAATCCACAGGAAATAACTGATAAATTAGCTCCACCTGAAATGGATATTAAAGCATAAACACTTGATCCTTTCTTCCAGTTCTCTTGGTAGTATAACTTTTTTTTTTTTTTTTTTAACCTCACAATAGATGAATAAGTGACTAAAATATATAGATAAAAAAATGCAAATCCTGCCACCTTGTGATAAGTTTCCCTAGCGTGTAGGATGTATACATTTTCCTTCTGGCAAAGAAACTCTATGTTTTTAGTTAAAAACAATTCCTTTCAAGATTGACAAATGGGTTTAGTGGATCATATGCAATTAATGCTTTAAGACACAGCCTAAATGTCCCCTTTATTTTAGGGCACAGTTTTTGTGTGGTTGTATTCTCTGAAACTAAATTAACTCTTAACTTTGAGGTTACCAGAAAGATCAGATGCAAGAGCTTAGCCGGTGTTAGGAACACTACACGTTCTGCCACAAGTTAAGAACCATTAGCAAAAGCAGCTTACTTGAAGTAGTATGAAATTTGAATATTTAACTCCAAGATAGCAGAGTCTTATTAAAAGGATTTAAAGAATTAGCCTACAATTTAAATATTTTCTCATTTTAAATGTAAGGTATATTTAAATCCTTTTATGAAGGAACTTTGGCTTAAAAATGCATTATAGTTGAATCTGTTAAAAAAGAAGTTGGAGATGTGTATGGGGCAGTTAGTTACAGACCTTGAAGGCCAGGCTAATGATGGAAAGGGGTTTATCCTGTAGGGAACCTATAATCATTAAAAGATTTGTAATTGTGTGGGTGACAGCCAAGCAATGTTCCAAGAAAATTATCCAGGAGGCAAGATGGATTTGCTTGGATCCAAATGGATAGACATTGGAGCCAGATTGACTGACAGTTGGGATAATGTGGCTATCAATCTCGAAGTTTTATGATAGGAACCAGAGTTAGGGTAGTGGCTATAGGAATTGGGAAGTTAAAGGCATTTAAGATCTTAGTAGGGCAGAATTGATAAGACATAGCAACTTGCTAAATGAGGTTAGAAAAAAAGTATGTTCCATAAAATTTCTACTTTTGTTAAAAACAGAAATCTTAGATCCAAGCCCATCTTCTACCAGGGGTGTCTAACCTTTTTTCTTTTCTGCCACACATTAGAAGAATAACAGTTGTTTTGGGCCACACATTAAATACACAAACACTAATGAAAGCTGATGATCAATAAGAGAGGATTTGTGCATACTTTCACAATATCTGACACTACATACAAGTAAAACAATCCTCAAATAATCTGTATGCAGCCTGCAGGTTGGACACCCCTGTTTACAGGAAAATTTTTTATATGCATTTAGTGTATTATAAATTTTTCATAGTTAGAGATAATTCTACTTGATTTAAAGCACAACAATAGAAGACACTTGATTTGAGTCAGATTTCTTATAATGATCTGGCTAAGGTGGCTTTGAAAGATCACATCATGCAGTGGTTCCAAATACGAGATGAAGGCTAGCTGCCTCAAAATTACTTGGTTTGTTGTGGGTGGAGAAGTTCTTAAATAATGCGGAATGTCATGGTTAAGAGCACAGACTGTGTAGGTCTACAGGTTTCAAACCTGGATCCATTTACCATGAGCAAGTTACTTAACTTTTTTTGTGTCTCAGTTGACTATTAAGGTTGTTACGGAACTAAATAAGATGATACATACAAAGTGCTTAGAAAATTGCCTGGCACATTGTAAATGCTAAATATCTTCTTATTTCCTACTTCTGGAGATTCTAATTCGTAGGTTTGACATGGGCTTCATCTGTATTTTAAAAGTGTAACTTGCGACTCCAGTTATCAAGTTTGAAAACTTGTTGCTACCCACTTTTCTACCTCCGTGTAATAAATAGGTCTGCATTTAAACCGCTCCACACCTTTTTATCCTTTGACATTCCAAAGATGGCCACATTTTAAAATGATACATGCTATTAGTTGAATGTGCCTAGTCTCATTGAATAGCTTACCTAGATCCCTCTGGCCATTGCTCTAAGCGGCCACTTCCCTGTGCCCCCTTGTTACCTCGTCTGCTCCCTAGTGGGTTGTGCCAGCCTTACCTGCTACCTCATCTGGAAGCCTAGATCAGTGTTCCTTACACTCCAGCTCTGCTTATTGCCAGCCTTACCTGTATCCTTAGAAATATCTTTGTAAACTTTGTTTGCAAAAATGAATATATAGTATTATTTACTAATTAAAATTGCAGAGCTTTTTAATGCATAGATAATATTAGATATGGGTTTTGTTGTTGTCATTTAAAAAAAAAAAAAAATTCTTCCTATGACCTCTTCTCCTTTCCTCTGATTACTTCTGGTGCCCTGCTTTGGTCTTCCGGTTTGTGGCCCTGGCTTTACATTAAAATCAGCAGGGGAACAGACCCATGCAAGGCCAGTTAAATCAGAGTCTCTGAAGGATGGATCCTGAGCATCTATATTTTTGAAAAGCTTCCTACTTGATTTTGAAGTTTAGCCAAGGTTGATGACCAATGAATTAGTCTCATCACTGTCATACTCCCTTTCCCTCCATTCAGTCCGATTAGAGAAAAAATGTTTCAACCATCTGAAGTAAAGCTAGTTTTCTTAGTCTGGCGAGATGGTAGATGAAGAGAAAGCTAACTTAACTGAGCCTGCATTTTTCCTGGGAGACTCCCCTGTACTCCTGTCTCTGATTTAAACCTTTCCAAGTACTATTTCCATATTAGGTTAAGGTCCTCTGTTACATACTGTCCTAGTGCTGTGAAAGTTTCCTTAATAGTACAGGCATGTCTTCTATGCCATGATATATATGTTCCTAAAAACCTCATTCCGCAGAATTGTGTGTTACAAAGATGCTTTTTGACTTCCTGCCTCTGTTTTCAGTATGCTCTTTGTCCTTGATATGTTCATTCTCTGATCTAAGTAATGATTTTAAGATTTGAGATTAAATCTTGAAGATTTAATTTAGGAGGAAATTCCTTTGTGAAGGCTGTCCTGACCAGCCACTGTCTATACCCTCCCACCCTTTACTTGGTTACCTCCTATGCTCCCCTGGCACCTGCCATACCTAAGATATCACTCTTACTACTTTGCCCCATGATTTTTGCTTACATATCTACCACCTTTTCTGGACTATGGACCTATCACAATGCTTATCACAGAGAGGTACTGAAGAAATATTTAAGTGCATGAGAAGAAGTTAGATTTTTAAGTCAGAAAGACCTGAGTTCAAATTCCAGGTCTGCCACTTACCCAGCAGTATGAGGAGTGAACAAATTAATTTGGCATAGTCTCAGTTTTCTACTAATCTGTATATGCAATGATAGGAGTGGAGTTGAATATTAAACAAGGTAATATGTAGTGTGCTTATTACTCTTCCTAGTACATAGCTATTCAATAAATATTCCATTCTCCTTGTTAATTTGGTTTAATAGTTTTGTTTTACCTTTTTTTCCTCTTTGAACTTCAGTTTGTAACAAGAAAGCAGTTTCTATCTGAAAGCACCTCTCTTCTAGTTCTCTGTGATAAAAGTAGATGGTAAGTTATATCACTCTGCTGCTAAGAAAAACCATTATTTATAATTTCTAATAGCACTTTCTGGACTGAAAGCTTTGTAGAGGAAGGGCTCCTTCACTTTCCAAACGAAGCCCAGTGACTACCACAGTTCCAGGCACAAAATGTTTGTGAAGTAAATATTTGAAATAAATATGTGCAGTAAATATTTGTAATATGTATTTGTGAAATAAATATTTGTGCAATGCATATTTGTGGAAAGGAGCTATAGTGGGAAGGACATTCTATCTCCTCTTCCTTGATTTCCTGCTGGAACAACAAACATGCCAAAATCACAGGAAGAGAAGATGAGAAGCCGACAGGGTCTCCGTCCTTAGCTTTTCCCCGAGGGCAGGCGAAGGTGGTAGAGACAGCCTCTGTGACAGAGGTCACGAAGACTGTCACATAGTTTGGGATGGCAAATAAATGGGTAAAGGAAGAAAGAGAAGATTCTCTTTAAAAATATAAAACAAAAATATTAGGAATCACCCTCTGAATTAATTCATGTCACAGAGATTAAAGCAAACCTTGAGTTGCCCTTTTACCAAACAATGAAGCCGCTTCTGAATTGGTTCTCTGGATAGTTAGTCTGCCGGGGAAAGGGGCAACAAGTTGTATACAGGTGGTTTTCATAGGTGAAAAAAAATTTCTTTGGAAATGGTCTATAATAATACTTTTATATTAGGCCATTCTCAAGCAACTTTCTACTTTAAAGAATGATTGGAGGCTGGGCTCCTGTAGCTCAGGCAGCTAGGGTGCCAGCCACATACACCAGAGCTGGCAGGTTCGAATCCAGCCCAGGCCAAAAAATAGCTGGATGTTGTGGCGGGTACCTATAGTCCAGCTTCTGGGGAGGCTGAGGCAAGAGAATCACTTGGGCCCAGGAGTTTGAGGTTGCTGTGAGCTGTGACGCCTCAGCACTCTACCTAGGGCAACAGCTTGAGACTGTGTCTCAAAAAAAAAGTGATTGGAGAAATGTGAAGATCTCTTTTGATTAACCCCAGTTATAGCTGAAAACAACATTAAGGTCATAACTTTAATTGCTCACCGTAATTGCTGCAGAGCGTGCCAATTTCTTTCCTTGTGTTATCTCTTCTGTTATAATGTATTATCAAATAGGTATTAGCACCACTATTTTACATATGAAGAAATAATTTTTTTGAAATTTGAATTAGAGTCTAACTCCAAAACTTAAAATCTGACCATTACTCTGTAGAGTTACATTCAAAAGTCAGTACTGACCAGGAAGCTTTATAATGGCATATCTGGACTTAAATGACTAAAATTACATCACAAATGCTTTAAAAGAAAGGTTGTTTGGAAATGATACTTTAAATGAAATTGTGAAGGAAAAATCAGCATCATTTTAGCTTACCTCTGTCAGCCCATATAAAATCATGCTATTAGGGTACATGGAGAATTTTTGTTGATAGCAGAATCATAGTAAGAGATTAGAAATATTGGATTTGATATAAGAGTTTTATGATTCAGAAGGCTCCAGAGACTTCACTGATCTGTTTAAAATTAAAAGTAGATTCTAGAGCTTCTTTTATTTTTTTTATAAGAAGACCTTGACATTCTTGGATATAGTTTTCTAAGCTTACCCCATAATACAAAACAGTGTCAGCAGACTTAGGCCAGATCTATACATTGTAATTGTATTTCATCAAAATTGAAAATTTGATCAAATATACAGTTGCCTTCTTCAATTAACTTATATATCCCTGCTAAAAATTCTTTCGTAGTTTTCTTATCTGTGTTCTCTACTTTACCCTCTAGCTGAAGGTTATGGAAATTTTAGGGTTGTTTGAAAGTACTAAACCAGACACTTCTAGCACTAGAAGAAGCAACTTCTACAGAATTTGGGAATTTCCATTTAAGGTCTTTTTATATATTTCGATGGTGCCTTTTCTTTGTGAGACAGGTTATTCCTAATTATTTTTCTCTTTGCTTTTCAATACATGTGCTTAACAATGTTTTCATTTCTTCTGTTTCTTTAGGGGTTGTTGTTTTTGACTTTGCAGCACTTGAAACTGCTGTAGCAATAGGCATTTCTTTTATTTTCATGTGTTCTTTTGATGGCCCAATAAGGATTTCTTCATGCCTGTCAACCTGGGAGATATCACAATTTCTCATCACATACTCTGTTTCTTTGAAAATGCTGTATTTCTAGCACCTCCTCAATATTTGAATGCTTCTTTTGTAAGTACTGCTTGATTATTTTTGAACCAGGGTGGTCAGACATGTTTGAGATGTCGAATGAGTGCTTTTTTAATATAGAAAAATTAATACTTCATCTTCTGATGTGTTGAACTGAAGTACCTGGTATATGCTTGAGATATGAGTGCCTTTGCATTTTGCTACAGGGCTTGGTTCAGCTGGCTTCAGTTTCCTGCATTACCTGATGAAGTCACACATGAGCAAATGTGAAATGTATATTATGCTCAAATTGTTCTCTACCATGTAAATTTTGGAGGAACAAATTTGCAAACAGAACAGATTATACTTAATAGGATGTGTTCATTTTTAAAAGGCTGACCTGCAGTTCTGGGAAATTTTCTTACATTTTTGAATGATATTTCTCCCCTCCATATTCTTTTGTTTCTGAAACTATCCTTAAGATGTTAACCCTTCTCTATTCTTTCTTTTCTTTCCTGTTTTTCCCTCTTTGGTATTCTGCTCCATTTTCTAAAGTATTTCTTCAACTTTAATGTATTTATCTAGCACGTTTTCTTTCACTCATGCTCTCATAGCAGTTTTTCAATTTCCAAGGACTTTTTTTTGGTATTTTGAATGTTGCTGTCCTCTTCCCCCTTCTCCTTTGGTTTTATTCATGTAATCTTTTAGGTATTTCAAAGTTTCTTCACTTCCCTATACTCTGTTTCCTCCGGTTTCCTTTTAAGTGAGTGTTGGTTCTATCAGAGGATTCTCTTATACCTTGTAGTCCAGCTGGACAGCTGTTACTTGTTTTTCAGTCGGGGGTGGGGTGGGGGGTGGGGAGGCGTCTTTAGCTCTTGGAAACACTCCCAGGCTTCTTTCTGCTAACCATTATTTTTTAATGTGCCTTCAAATATCACATGTATTCCTTCCCCCATCATTACAATTGCCCCCAAGTCACTGAAAGCAGGGACTGTGTGTTATTCATCTTGATAATTTTGGTGCCAGCCTGAAGTTCCTGGCCTTTTCATGGGTGCTACATTGCTAAATGAATGTCAATCAGTAAACAAAAAATGCCCTAAGAGCTAATATATAGATAGCTAATATATATATATTCTAGTTTACATTCTTCTAGCTAAGATGTATTATTTTGACCATTTCTTTTATTGTACTTGGCAGCTGGTTTAAATACTAAAAAGTAACTCTAATATTAGGTCATTGTAAATTTACATTTCTCACTCCATTGGCCCAACTTCAAACTTTTGTTATTTTTATTATATTGTCTCCTTAACCTTACATAATTGTGAATAAAGGAGAATGTAGCAATGTCGGAATCACATTAAAATGATAACGTAGGGGGAAAATATAATAACGTGGGATCCAAGATGATGGCCACTAAGAGGAAAGATCTGTGGGAAGTATTGAGGCTGCCACAGAGGTTGATATGCTCCTTTTGTTCCTCGCCACAAGCCTTGGGGATGAAGCCTGCTTTCCTTCTTCACAAGTGAGCATTGTTTTCATTAGTCCACTTGGACTTCCGCTGACCCTTCTTCTCACAGCTCTTGAGGTTTGGTCTCTACAAGGTTTCCCAGCTGGTTTCTCCATCTGTGAAATGGGCAACTTTTAGTGATGACTGGGGCTCCACTGAGGTCAGCAGGAGGCATCTCCACTGCACAGTCTCTTTACTCTTCCCACTCTTATATTTGTTGGAGGGGTGTTGTGTGTGTGTGTATGTGTAGAATTTCTAGTCTGCACTTCTAGAGCTACTATATTGAATTTGAGGTTATTTTTGTGTTCCATCCAGCAATTAGGTAAACCCCGCACAAAGCACCTAATGTCCTTGAATTTCCATTTCTAAACCTATAGAATAAGGAAATTAGAACTAAATGATCTCTAAGTTCCATTTCGGCTCTAAAATTCTGAATAGATCCAAGGGTGAAAGAATCCGTCAGACCCATTTAAGTTACAGAGCTGATGTCCAGAGAGGCCATAATGTATAGAAACGAGTCCCTTCATCAAAGCAGAGGTATTTATTATAAACATTGTGTCCCCACCACATGGAGTCAACTTTTTCAGTGTGCTAATGCTTACCCTAAGGCCTTAGACATTCCATAGCTATGTAATGCCCTTGAATTTATCTTTGCCTTTGTAAATAAAACTTCAGGTGAGCTTCCTCTCATTGTTTTGGGGTCGCCAAGAGATGGACTTTGATGGCCCTACGTGGCTCTGTATGCACAGAAAAATGGTTAGTTTAGTTCCCACTGGCTCTTCTTTTCAGTACTGCGTATCATTGTTGTTCTCTTCTGGAATTTAACATGAAAAAATTAGCTTAAAGTAACTAGTTATTTTTAAAAAACATGAAAAGAGCTCAAAGCATCTATTTTTCATAGCTGTGCAAAAGTAAAATAGAAATGATGTACGTATTCATTTTTGTTAGGAGACTTGCATGATGTTCTTGAAATAGAAAATCATAATCAGGACAACTTTTCTCTTCTTCAGATGTTTTATATAGAATATCATTTGGCTTCTAAATCTGTGATGCCTTTTTTGTCTATAGCTCCCAATTTTCATAATCTACTGCTATTAAGCAGAAGTGGTAATTTATGAAGAAGTTTGGCTTTGAAAAGCTCATTATTTTCATGAAAATAAAAAGTAAAATACAAATGTTAACCATTTTGAACTCTCTTGATTAAAGGTTTTGAAGAGATTTGACCCTCATCTCTCTCCTGTTGCAGTAGTTCCTCTTTAAAATTAAGTCTTCCTTCCCATGTATAAAAGAAAATAAAAAGTAAAGTCTTTTTAGAATGTGGATATTCTTTTGGAATGAGTAGTTATGTTAAATAAGGCAAAGAAAATGGAACCAAATTTGCTCCAATTAAAAAAATATATTTACATATGTAAAGATCAAATGGGAGAGAGAAAATATTAGCAGTGTTTTTTTCATTCTTCCTATTGCCTGCAGGGACCCTTTTTTTTTTTTTTTTCATTTTTTAAGATAACTTACATGCAATAAAATTTCCCTTTTTAGTATGCATTTCAGTTTTGAAAAACTCAAACATGGCTGGGTGCAATGGTTCATGCTTGTAATGTCAGCACTTTGGGAGACCAAGGCAGGAAAGTTCTTGAGGCCAGGAGTTTGAGATCACATCATCTCTAAAAAAAGATTTTAAGTATTTGCTGGGGATGGTGATGTGTCTATGTAGTCCTAGCTACTCAGGAGAGTGAGGGAAGAGGATCACTTGAGCCCAGGAGTTTAAGGTTGCAGTGGGCTATGATCATGCCACTGCTGTCCAGCCTGTCTCAAAACAAAAAAGAAAACAAATAAAACATAAGCATTGTGTATACTGCTACCATCATAATCAATATATGAAATAGTTCCATAGTTCCATCATCCACAAAAGTGTCTCCTCCCCTGCTCCAAAGCTCTGGGAACTTTTCATCTGTTTTCTGTCCCTGTGGGTTTTGCCAGATGCTATATAAATGGAATTATATAGTATGCAGCCTTTTAAGTATGGCTTCTTTCATGTTGTTATGTATATCAGTAATTCATTTCTCTTTTTTGAGTGTTATTCCTTTGTATAACTATACCATGGTTTTGGGGGAGGGACAATCTCAAGCTGTTGCCCTGGGTAGAGTTCGTCATAGTTCACAGCAACCTCAAACTCTTGGGCTCAAGCAATTCTCTTGCCTCAGCCTCCCAAATAGCTGGGGCTACAGGTGCCCGCAACAATGCCTGGCTATTTTTTTTTTTTTAATTTATTATTATTTTTTTTTTGAGACAAAGTCTCACTCTGGCTCAGACTGGTCTTGAACCTGTGAGCTCAGGCAATCCATCCACCTCGGCCTCCCAACTGCTAGGATTACAGGCGTGATATACCATGGTTTGTTTATCCATTCTCTAATTGAGTGACATCTGGGTTGTTTGCAGTTTTGTATGGTTAAAAATAAAGTCACTCTAACCAGGCATGGTGGCTCACACCTGTAATCCTAGCACTCTGGGAGACTGAGGTAGGTGGATTGCTTGAGCTCAAGAATTTGAGACCAGCCTGAGCAAAAGTGAGATCCTGTCTCTACTAAAATAGAAAAACTGAGGCAAGAGGATCGCTTGAGTCTAGGAGTTGGAGGTTGCTGTGAGCTTTAACGCCATGGCACTCTACCCAGGGCAACAGCTTGACACTCTGTCTCAAAAAATAAATAAATAAAAATAAAAAAATAAAGTCACTCTAAACATTTATGTACCAATTTTTTGTGATAACAGGATTTCATTTATCTTGGGTAAATAACTTGAATTAGGATTGCTGTGTTTTATGGAAAGTCTTATCTAAATTTATAAGCAACTATAAAACTGTTTTGTAAAATGCTTGTACCATTTTGCATTCCCACCATCAATATATGAGTGTTCCAATTATTCTGCCTTCTTGCTAACACTTTGTATTTTCAGATTTAAATTTTAAAAATATTTTTGCAGGGCCGAGCTCACTGGCTTGCACCTGTAATCCTAGCACTCTGGGAGGCCAAGGAGTGGGTGGATTGCTTGAGCTTACCAGTTCCACACCAGTCTGAGCAACAGTGAGACCTCATCTCTAAAAAATAGCCAGGTGTTGTGGTGGGTGCCTGTAGTCTCAGGTGTTGGAGAGGCTGTGGCAAGAGGATCACTTGAACCTAAGAGTTTGAGGTAGCTGTTACCTATGATGCCATGGCAGTCTACCAAGGGTGACAAAGTGAGACTCTGTCTTAAAAAACAAAACAAAACATACATATATAGGTATACACACACATACATATAGAGGTATACACACACACACATATATGCTTGGCTGTTTCCTACATATATATATGTATATACACACTTGCCATTCTGGTAAGTTGTAGTGGTATCTAATTACGATTTTAGTTTGCTTTTCTCTAATGATAAATGCTATGTAGCATCTTTTCCATGTGCTTATCCATATGTCTTTGATAAACTGTTAAAGTCTTTTGTCCATTTCTCATATTGAGCTGTTCAGGTGTTTTTGCTATTGAGTTTGGGTTCCTTATATATTCTGGATATAAGTCTTTTATCAGGGATGAAACTTGCAATATTTAATTCCAGTTTACAGTTGTTTTTTTTTTTTTTTTGTTTGTTTGTTTTTTATTCTTATAATCTTTCAAAGAACATAGGTTTTGGGTGACACCTGTGGCTCAACGGAGTAGGGGGTGGCGGGTTCAAACCCAGCACTGGCCAAAAACTGCCAAAAAAAAAAAAAAAAATGAACAGAGGTTTTTAATTTTGATAAAAGTCCAATTTATCAATTTTTTTCTTTCATAGATTATGTTTTTGGTGTCATGTGTAATCTTTGCTGAACTGGAATCTCAAAGGTTTCTCCTTAAGAAGAGAAATTTCTTATAAAAGTTTTATAGATTGGGATTTTTACATTTAGATCTATGATCCATTTTAAGTTAATATTTCATATGATGTGAGGAGAGGATGCAGTTGGGGTTTTTATTTTAGGGTTTTTTTTTTTTTTTTTTGGAATATGGTTATTAAGTTGTTCCAGCAGCATTTGTTGAAAAGACTATCTTTTCTGGCTCGGCACGGTGGTTCTCGCCAGTAATCCTAGCACTCTGGGTCGCCGAGGCAGATGCATTGCTTGAGTTCACAAGTTCCGAGACCAGCCTGAGCAAAAAGCAAAACCCCGTCTCAACTAAAAATAGAAAAACTGAGGCAAGAGGATTGCTTGAGCCCATGAGTTGGAGGTTGCTGTGAGCTATGACGCCATTGAATTCTACCCAGGCTGACAACTTGAGACTCTGTCTCAAAACAAAACACCCACCCCACCCCCCAAAAAAAGACTATCTTTTCTGGGTGTTGCCTGTGGTTCAGTGAGTAGGGCGCCGGCCCCATATGCCAAGGGTGGCGGGTTCAAACTCAGCCCCGGGGGAACTGCAACGAAAAAATAGCCGGGCTTTGTGGCGGGCACCTGTAGTCCCAGCTGCTTGGGAGGCTGAGGCAGGAGGATCGCGGAAGCTCAAGAGCTGGCGGTTGCTGTGAGTCCTGTGACGTCATGGCACTCCACCGAGGACGGTAAAGTGAGACTCAGTCTTTTTTTTTTTTTTTTTTGTAGATACAGTCTTTTCTGTTTTGAATTGCCTTTATATATTTGTTGAAAATTTGTTGAAAATCAATTTGCCATGTCTATGTGTGGTCCTGTTTCTGACCTCTCTATTTTGTTCTGTTACTATCTATGTCTGTCTTTTTATCAATATCACACTATTTTGATGAGAGTAGCTTTACAGAATATCTTAAAATCAGACAGTGGAGTCCTTCAGTTTTGTTCTTTTCCCAAAATCGTTTGGAGTCTTCTCCTTTTTTTGCCTTTATATACAGGGTATACATAAAGTTCGTGTGCGATTTTAAAATAGTTTAACATAATAAATTGCACATGAATTTTATGTCCACCCTGGATAAATATTAGAATTGCTTTGCTGTTTTCTACAAGAAGTCCTGCTGTGATTCTGATTGGGATTACCTAGAAATCTGTACAATAGCTAGGGAGTGGGGAATTGACAGCTTAACAAGTCTTTTAATCTACAAATACAGGATATCTCACCATTTATTAGGTTCTCTTTGATTTCTTGCATCAATGATTTCTAATTTTTAGAATATAAATCGCATATACATTTTCTTAAATTTATATCTAGTTCATATATTTTATGCTATTATAAAAACATCTTAAAATTTCAATTTTAATTTTTCATTGCTAATATATAGACATATAATTGATTTTTATACTTTGAACTTACATCCTGAAAAATTTGCTTCCTATTAGTTCTAGTACTTTGTGGAGTTTTGGGATTTTCTGAGGTTGTTTTGTATTTTTCTTTCTTATTTGGGTACCTTTTATTTCTTTTTGTGCCCTGTTCACTGGCTGTTACCTTCTGTATGAACAGGAATATTGAAAGTGGACATTCTTGCCTTGTTTCCAGTGTTAGGGGGAGAGCATTCATGCTTTTTACCATTAAGCATGATGTCTCCAAATGTTTGTTGTAAGTGCTCTTTAACAGATTGAGGAAGTTCCCTTCATTTCCTGTTTTGCTGACAGTTGTCATCCTGAATGCATGGTGAATTTTGTCAAATTTTTTTTGCATTTAATGAGACGATCCTATATATTTTTTCCTTCACTCTATTGGTGGAGTGAATTACATTGATTTTTCCAATGTTTACCTTGCATTCCTTAGATAAATACCACTTGGTCATAATGTATTACCTGTTTTATATATAGTTGGATTTGATTTGCTAGAATTTTGTTAAGAATTTTTGTGTCAGCTCAGTGTCCGTAGCTCAAGTTGTTAGGGCACCAGCCACATACACCGAGGCAGATGGGTTAGAACCCGGCTGGGCCTGCTAGACAACAGTGACAACTGCAACAAAAAAATAGCCAGACTTTGTGGCAGGCACCTGCAGTCCCAGCTACTTGGACTGAGGCAAGAGAATAGCTTGAGCCTAAGAGTTTGAGGTTCCTGTGAGCTGTGACACCACAGCACTCTACTGAGGGCAACATAATGAAACTCTTGTGTCAAAAAAAATTTTTGTGTGTGTGTGTGTCTATGTTCATTAGAGCTATTGGTCTGCAATTCCCTATTCCTATTTCATAATATATTTATCTGGTTTTACCGTTATGGGAATGCTGGCCTCATAGAATGAATTGCATTTTGTATTCTTTACTTTTTAAGAAGAGTTTGTGTAGATTTGGTCTCTCCTCCCCTCCTCTCTCCTGCTTTCTTCCTTCTCCCCTCTTCCTTCCCTCCTTTTACCTCCCCCCCCATTCTTTTTCCCCCTCCCCTCCTCCTTTCTGCCCCTCCTGTCTTGTTACCTCCCCTCCTCTCCCCTCTCCTTGATGGTTTTGCCTCCTGGTTTGCCTTCTTGTTGACTTGATTTATTTATTTTTTTTAATTTATTTATTTTTATTGTCTGATGACTTATGTCTTGGCAATTGCCTTATTACAATGAATCTCCCAGGTGTTTCTTGAGCTTCTTGTACCTGGATGTCTAAATCTCTAGCAACACAAGGGAAGTTTTCCTAAATTATTCCCTCAAATAGATTTTTCCGCCCTGTGCATTTTCTTCTTCCTCCTCAGGGATGCCTATAATTCTTATATTGGGCTGTTTTACATAATGCCATATCTCTTGTAGGCTTTGTTCATTCCTCTTAATTATTTGTTCTTTGTTTTTGATTACTGATTAATTAGAAAGAGTGCAAAGAGTATTCCCTGGAACAAAGGACACTTTATTTAAGCTCTGAAACACTTTTCTTTTGCCTAGTCTATTTTTTGTATTTCCTTGAATGATTTTTTCATTTCTCAAAGTTCTATTTTTTTTAATATATCTAATCTCTTTAGTAAATTTTTTTTATTTTTTTATTTTTTTTTAATTTATTTTTATTTATTTATTTCTTTGCAGTTTTTGGCTGGGGCCGGGTTTGAACCCACCACCTCCTGTATATGGGGCCGGCGCCCTACTCCTTGAGCCACAGGCACCACCCAGAGTGATGTTTTAGAGGGAAGGTTTATACTCATTCATGTCATCGCAAAACTTGGGTGGTAGATTTGCAAAAATAAAGAATGCAGCAGGTTACCTGTTTAAAAGTCCTCTTAAATGAGGCTCCACCAAAGCCATTAAGCTATCATGTCACAATGTGCATGTTCAGGTAGGTGTCTCGGGTAAAAGAATGAATGTGTGGGAGTTCTGTCTCCACCTGGCTGTGTCATCCGTCCCAGGTGGCAGAGCCCCAATCTTCAGCTCTTTTTTTTGTCTTCATCAGCCTAGAGGGAGTTAATTGATCTAAATCCAACTAGGGTATCAAGCTCCGAAAAACATATCATTTGAGGGATGGTGCCTGTGGCTCAGTGAATAGGGCGCCAACCCAGTATACCGAGGGTGGCAGGTTGGAACCCGACCCCAGCCAGCTAAAACAGCAGTGACACCTGCAACAACAACAACAAAAAGCCGGTCATTGTGGCGGGCGCCTGTGGTCCCAGCCACGCAGGAGGCTGAGGCAACAGAATTGCTTAAGCCCAAGGTTGCTGTGAGCTGTGACACAAGAGCACTCTACCAAAGGCGATAAAGTAAGACTCTGTCTCAAAAAATATATATATCAGTTTTTAGGGGCCATCTTAGTGGCCCTTGTCAGTGACCTGATTCCCTTTTGCAACATCAGTGTCCCCCTGAGCTTTATTTATTTATTTATTTCAAGACAGAGTCTCACTTTGTCAATCTCGGTAGAGTGTTGTGGTGTCAATTCACAGAACCTCAAACTCTTGGGCTCCAGTGATTCTCCTGCCTCAGCCTCCCAAGTAGCTGGGACTATAGGTGCCTTCCACAGCATCCAGCTATTTTTTTAGAGGCAAGGTTTCATTCTGGCTCAGGCTCTTCGCGAACCTGTGAGCTCAGGAAATCCATCCACTCAGTCTCCCAAGTGCTGGGATTATAGGTGTAAGCCACCATGCCCAGCCCATAAGTGTCCCCGTTTTTGATGACCAGGACAATATATAATAGTCACCTGCTTGGGCTCAACCGTGGCCTGTATTGGGCCCTTAATTCAGTGCCGTACTTAATACCTTTATTTCCTGCCAGCAGGAGCCCCCTTTCCTTTCCAGATGGCACTGTGAGCCTGCAGGACCATAAGAGCATATTTAGAGTCTGTATAAATTACCCTTTCCTCTCTGGATAACTGAAAAGCTCTGGTAAAGCAAGCAGCTCAGCTTTCTGGGCTGACGCCCCAGTGGCCATGGCTCCCACAACCACTGCCTATTCAGCCCTTCTTTGTCCATTGTCCATAAAACCGCTCCCATCGGTGAAAAGGTCCTGATCTGGCTCTGGCATTGGCTGACCTGACAGATCCATGCTGCTAGAATAGGCAGCCCCCGGGCCTCTAAAGAGCCCTGCTGCCAAAGCTCATTCTCTTCAGCTGGTAACAGGGTGGCAGGATTGAGAGTAGACACGGGCTTTAATTTAATGTTGGGATTATCCAAAAGGATGGCCTGGTATTTTCCTAGCCTTCCTGCGGTCAGCCAATAACCCTCCTTCTGTTCTAATGAAGTCAAAACCTGGTAGGGGCCATGTTCTACAATAGGCTGCCCTGACTTGAAGTTTTCAGCCTCCAGCACCAAGTCACAAGTAGCTGCCACTGCCTGGAGGCAGGGAGGACGTCCTCTCCCAGTACCATCCAGATGTTTTGACAAGTGTGCCGTTGATAGGATGTCTCCCAGCAACTGTACTAAAACTCCCTGCTCACACCTTGAAGGTTTAAATTCTCCCTGCCAATCAAATAACCCCAAAGCAGTGGCAGTCATCAGACTCTGCCTCAGTCTCTCAAAGGCATTTTGACGTTTTGTGGTCCAGAAGAGTGGCTCCCCGTCTGTCCCTTGAAGAGCCTTGTTCAGGGCTTTGCTATTCAGGCCACAGTTTTTGATCTAAATGTGAAAGTACCTGCCTTTCCTAGGAACCCATACAGCTGCCTTTTATTTCTGGGCACCTTAAGATTCTCCCTTGCTAATTGGGAATCCCGGATAAGTAATCTGTTGTTCACAAATCTGTGCCTTACCAGGTGCAATTTCATAGCCACGTGAGCCAGATGATTTATCACGGCCACCGTTTTTGCAAGACAATATAATCGGGGTCAGCTATAAGTAAATCATCCACATAGTGTAACAGAATCCCTTGATCCAATTGCAGATTCTGTAAGTCTCTTGCCAAGTTCTCACTGAACAGGGTAGGAGAATTTTAAATCCCTCAGACAAAGGCGGTCTATACTGTGATGTCACCCTAGTCTCAGAATCCTTCAGTTCAAATGCAAAAGGGGGCTTGGTGCCCATAACACGGTGGTTACTATGCCAGTCACATGCACCGAAGGTGGCGGGTTCAAACGCCATCGGGGCCAGCTAAACAACAATGACAACTACAACAAAAAATAGCTAGGTGTTGTGGCAGGTGTCTGTAGTCCCAGCTACTTGGGAGGCTGAGGCAAGAGAATCGCTTTAGCCCAAGAGGGCTACCAAGAGGTTGCTGTGAGCTGTGATGCCACGGCACTCTACCGAGGGCAACATAGTGAGACTCTGTCTCCAAAAAAAAAAAAAAAAAAAAAATGCAAAAGGAGTTGCTTTTCCTCTTCCAAAGGAATGCAAAAGATAGCTTCATTTAAATCCAGTACCAAATACCATTCACAGTCACCTGGTGTTGCTATCTACAAGGCATATGGGTTTGGCACTGGAGGGTGTGTGTCTTGTACATCATTAACATCATGTGGACCCTGCATGAATTTATACTCATTGGTATGGGGCTTCTTGACAGGTAAAATAGGCATATCACAGGGAGACCAATAGCTATGAATTAGTCCATGCTCCAGAAATCTGTTCAATATAGGTTGGATTCTTTCTAAAGAGGTATTGTTTCTTACGAGGGCCTGCGGTCCTTTCTTTTAACAAAACAGTAATTTGTATGTCTATCATCGCCCATCCTGGGGTCCCACTGGGTCACATAGCCTTACTCACGTTTTGGTAGATGTGCAGGGAAGGGGGACAGAATCAATGACTTCCTCAGCAGACTTTGAAACTGGAGCGCACTTCCAGGAGGCACCTGTAGGTGGAGCTGCTGCCTCACTGGTGAGGAGGTTATTTGCACAGAGCGCTTGGGTAACTGATCCCGGCCTGGGCGAGGTACATGGAACCCAAGCAGGTGTGAGAAGCTGTGTCCCAGTTTCTGTTTTCCCAGCTGGCACTCTAGAGGTTGAAGCCTGGGGCATTGCTGGGTCTTTCCAGTCACCCCAGCCACTGCCACCGGCTCTTCACTAATGAAAGTCATTTTAGAGTTTAGGACAGAAAAGATAACTCCAGTGTCGATTTAAAAATCCTAATTTTTAAATCCTAATCAAGTCTCCACTGGCAATTTTACCTGGGGCTCCTGGGAGATATTTGGATTGGAGCCCTTAGTGAGGCATGGAGCCCCAGTCCCCTCATTCGTCATCTGAGTCCTAAACTGTAAAGATCATTTTCTCCCACTGGGATTTACCTTGAGCCCTTTGCAACTTTGGACGATTCTCTTTGCAATGTCCTTCTTCCTACAGAAAAGCACACTGACCATCCCCCACCATGGGGAGGGCTCTCCTGCCCTTTATTTTTTACTATCTCAAGAGACCCTTGGATGGCACGGCTAACAGAAGACACATGGCTTTCTGCCTCCGTCCTTCCCTGGCATTACATACCTTAAAGGCAGTGTCAGCCAGCTATGAGGGCCTCATGCCACACACTGCTGCTTTCTCCTTACATCTGGAGCTCTCTGCATTCTTAAAGTCTTTTTTTTTTTTTTTTTTTTTTTGTGACAGTGTCACTATGTTCCCCTTGGTAGAGTGCTGTGGCATCATAGCTCACAGTAACCTCAAACTCTTAGGCTCAGGCAATCTTCTTGCTTCAGCCTCCCAAGTAGCTGGGACTACAGGTGCCCGTCACAATGCCCTGCTATATTTTAGAGATGGAGTCTCACTCTTGCTCAGACTGGTCTGGAACTCCCGAGCTCAAGCAATCCACCCGCCTCGGCCTCTCAGAGTGCTGGTATTACAGGTGTGAGCCACCACGCCCAGCCCTATAAAAGCCATATTAACCACACGCATGTTTTCAGAGTTCCTGGATTCATATCTATGTATTTCCAACATGCCTGATAGATGTTTTCCAAAAATTCAGAGGGATCTTCATTAGCTTTCTGCTGTAACTCTTGGACCCCGTTTTTTTTTGTTTGTTTGTTTTTGTTTTTTTGACCACAGGTGCCTGCCACAATGCCCAGCTATTTTTTGGTTGTAGTTGTCATTGTTGTTTGGCAGGGCCTGGGCTGGACTCAAACCCACCAGTTCTGGTGTTATGTGACTGGCACCTTAGTCACTTGAGCTACAAGCACCAAGACAACTCTTGGACCCTGTTTAAGCTTCTCTGTCTATGCACACCCCTCCAGAGGCCTGACGGAATACGCTTTCAGTAATGATTTATTCTCACACTGTCTCTGTCAACATTAGGATCCGAATTTGGTTTGCCATAGGCATGGCAGCTTTGAGAGTCTGGGGTTTGGTTAGGCTCCTCGCCATGAAGATGCTGGCTGTGACTATCTGCAGAAAATAATAAATTCAGTAAGGTCTGTACCATCTGCCCAAGTTGGACAGTGTGTCACAAAGATGGTTATAAACAACTCTGTCACTCTCTGAGGGTCCTCTCCATGGGTTGGGTTTGAGTTTTTCCAGTTCAATAAATCTGAGGTGGAAAATGGGGTTTCTACCAATAGGTTCACCAATTTAAGTTCCACCAACTTAAATTGGGGTTTAAGTCCAATGATACCCTGCCAGCCGTACCCAAGCCTCCTGTAAGGACAGCCTCAGTGGAAATTGCCCTGTTCTGGCTGTGGGCACTCTGTGGCCATATTAAGTTCCCTGCCAGGTCTTGGAAGGGGAGATCATTCCTATCCCTGAGTCATAACCCAAGGTGGAGGCTAGGACTGAAGAATCGGTCCCAGCCCCGCCTTCCTCAACCATGAGAACTTCTACCAATGGTGGCCGGTACAGGGGACCCGAATGCAAGTGTTTGTGAGGTCTAATCTGACTCTTGCTCAATCTTATCATCTGGGGTCTGGCTCCCCTCCTCAACTACAAGTGGACGTTTTCTTCATGCCATTAACTTTTTCCCAAGTCTTTCGGCCTTTTTGTTATGCAATTGCAGAAAAGACCGTACATATGAGATCTCATCCTATGATCTGATATTGGACAAAATTCCAGTTGTGAGATAGTATAATAATTTAAGTTTCCATTCAATGGCCACTTCTCCTCACACCCCAGCTCCTATGCTGTCCAACCAGTATTACACTAATACGCCATTCTATTTTCAGACATAGTTCACAGCTGTTAAGTTGACCATTCAACCACCATTCTTCCCAAGAGACTTTCAGATGGAACAGAAATGGAACCTCCCATGTTAAAAAAAAAAAAAAAAAAAAAATCCACAAATAACAAACACAGGCACTACAGGAATTCCTGACACATAATTGCCAAGTCCCTACCAAATGAGACTAAATTCTCTCAAATGAGAACCAACATCTATCCCCTAATCCAAAGGGGACAAATGTGAATTTCCCCCTCCCCAACCGAGGTTTCCTGGGAAACACAAATGAACTCCAAATCAGAGCAGGCTCCCTAGTTTCACTCAACCCTGTGACTTCTGCCCCAAATGAGGTCTTCAAACAATCAGGATGAATGCCCTGCCCCAGAGGGGGAAGGTCTGAAGGTCTCCCAAATTCGTGGAATCGGGGTCTCAGCGTACACACTGGGAAACTCTCTCAAATGGCCAAGGCTGTTGAGACACTTCCCAGATATTCTTCCTTTTCCCCAACAAATTTCAGGTTGGTTGGAGCTGCGTCTAATCCAAGGATAAAGAGATAGGAGTTCTCCAGAGCTAAAACAGGCTTCATAATAAATTCTACTGAGCACTTACTATCATGACGAGAACCATGCTAAGCACTGTGCATATATATATATATATATTTTTCATTTAATCCTCACAATAACCCACACTGCTACTAAGAGGGAATAGAAGCCACTCAGGATAACCTGTGGTTTTAAGAATTGGAGCTCTGGGGCGGCGCCTGTGGCTCAAAGGAGTAGGGCGCCGGCCCCATATACCAGAGGCCCCGGCCAATAACTGCAAAAAAAAATTGGAGCTCTGGAGACAGACCACTGGGGGTTGTGTCTACCGCTTCCACTGACTGAATTTGAGACCTTGATGGATATGATGACACACACCTGTAGTCCCAGCTAATCTGGAGGCTGAGACAGGAGGATCACTTGAGTCCAGGAGTTCTGGGCTGTAGAGCACTCTCCTGATCAGGTGTCCACACTAAGCTCAGCATCAAGATGTTGACCTCCTGGGAGTGGGAGGCCACCAGGTTGCCTAAGAAGGGGTGAACTGGCCAGGGTCAGAAGTGGGGCAGGTCAAAACTCCCTTGCTGATCAGTAGTGGGATTGCACCTAGCAATAGGTGCTGCACTCCAGCCTGGACAACATAGCAAGACCACATCTCAAAAAATAAATTTGAGACCTTGATGAAGCTTGATCCCTCTATGCTTTTGCTTCCACACCTGTAGAGAAGGGATAAAGATGCCTGGTTTCATTAAATAAGACACATAGTGGTAGACACTGAGCTTATACATCCTGTTTTACTTTTTTATTTTATTTTTGAGACACAGTCTCACTCTATTGCCCAGGGTGGAGTGCAGTGGTATCATCACAGCTCACGGCGCCTTCAAACACCTTGGCTCAAGCAATCCTCCTGCCTCAGCCCCCAGGTAGCTGGGACCACAGGTACACAGCACCATGCCAAGTTAACTTTGTTTCTTTTCTGGAGCTGGGGTCTTGCTATGCTGCCCAGGCTGGTCTCAAACTCCAGGCCTTAAGAAATCCTCCTGCCTTACTCTCCCAAAGTGCTGAGATTACAGGTATGAGTCACTATGCCCAGCCTATATCTTGATTTTCTGAGCACCTCTATCAGGTAGGTTTAGATGTAAATAATTAGTCAAATGGGTCAGTAAATTCCAGTTGGTAAGCAGAGACATCTAGCACATGATATAGATGGGAAGAGGCAGGGGAGAGGCGTGAAAATGGAGTCCGGTTGTAGAAACATGAGTGCCTGATGTGGTTCCCATGTACCAAGCTCCCTCTTGGTGTTCAGGACACAACAGGGCTCCCTCCCAGGGCAGATCTGCCAGGTCATAGATTGTGGAGCAGGGAAGGAGCTAGATCCAAGGCCAGCAGACAGAGAGTGAACCCTCTGCTGTTCTGGGTTCCACAGAGGACAGGGAAGAACTGAATCTACTGGAGAATGATAATCTTTACTGAGCACCTCCTCCGTACCAGATATTGAGCTGTACTTTAGGGATATTGTCTCATTTACTCTCAGGAGTCCATAGGGTATGTTTTATCATTGTGCCCATTTGACAGATGAGGAAAATGAGGCTCAAAAAAAAAAAGAGTACGTCCTTTTCAAGTCAAGATTCAACAGCTAATAAACAGTGGAGCAGTTCCCTCCTGAGCCCACTGTCATCACCAGTATTCCCCCTCCATCCCAACTTAGGGTCTCTAGGGGACATGGAGGACAAGGAGAGCTCAGAGCTCTAGGTCATTCACTCGCAGACCCTCCTCTTCTCATGACCTCCACCATGTATGACTCAGGTGGGGGACTTCAGCCTCAAGGATCTACAAGGACAGCAATGGGGTGTGACTTTGTCCTGATACTTCCTAAAGCCAGACAAGGTAAGGTTGCATGAGCTACTTGGCCCATCTGATGAGGTTACTTGTGGCTTGAACTCTTAAGTGCTCAAGGCAGTAACTCATTAACAAATAGTTGTGATAAAAGAAATTCTAGAAAATCCCCTGTGGACGGGCCTACATTGTTTTTCACCCTACCTTCTTCCCCTGCTACCCTTATTTACCCTTCACCTTTGGGCCCTGTATCCCAAAAAAAAGGTTAGAGGCAGTTAAATCAGGTCAAGGT
>CAUYPK010061734.1:0-55043 GCA_963574355.1 Loris lydekkerianus
AGTGAAAAAACATAGTAGACGGGGCATCAGGGACATATGGGGCATTAGTTACATATGGGACAGTTTCCTATGGCCTAATATAGGTTTCCTCTGAATCCCTGATGAATAGAAAGGAGGGGGCTTCACAGAAAATATTTGAAAAAATAATGGCCAACAAATTCCAAAATTCCAAATTTTTTTTTTTGTTTTGTTTATTTATTTATTTATTTTTTATTGTGGAGAAGGGGCGGGGAAAGAAGGTGGGGGAAGAGGTGCGTGACAGGGTCGGGCCAGTGGCATGGTACCACATTGGCTGTATCTAGGTAGAGGCAGTTTCAGGCCAGGCCTTGCTGAGTCGTTGCTATGCGGAAATAGCTCGATGGATCTACTTCTAGTCAGGCTCGGGAAGTTGCACTAGGCCTCAGGCACATGGCAGGGCCCAACAATTCCCTCTTTTGTTTTTTTGTATGGCGGAAAAACATAGCCCCTGTCTTAGGTTGCCTGCTCTTGCAGTTTCAGTCTTACCCGTCATGGGTATACAAACATCAATGGTTTGGTCCCTGTCTTAGGTTGACTGAATGCAGAGTGATCTTACCCGTCGTTGGGTACTATGAATGTAATCCACCATGCAGCCTCTCCATATCCTGTCTTAGGTTGTCCCTGCTTTGGGAATCTTACCCGTCATTGGTGCTATGGAGGGCGGTGATCTATCTTTCTTTCTTTTCTCTCTTTCTTTCTTTCTTTCTTTCTTTCTTTCTTTCTTTCTTTCTTTCTTTCTTTCTTTCTTTCTTTCTTTCTTTCTTTCTTTCTTTCCTTCCTTCCTTCCTTCTTTCTTTCTTTTTTTCAGAGACAAGAGTCTCATTTTGTCACCCTGGGTAGAGTGCTGTGGTGTCACAGCTCACAGCAACCTCCTGCTCATTGGCTTAGGCAATTGTCTTGCCTTAGCCTCCCACGTAACTGGGACTACAGGCACCCACCACAATGTCCGGCTATTTTTTTGTTGCAGTTCGGCCAGGGCTGGGTTGGAACCTGCCACTCTCAGTATATGGGGCTGGCACCCTACCCACTGAGCCACAGGTGCTGCCTGAGAAATGCTTAACATTTCTAATCATCAGAAAAATGCAAATCAAAACCACAATGAGATATGCCATATCACCTTACTTCAGTTAGAATGAATATTATTAAAAAGTCAAAAATAAATAAATAAATAAGTATAGCCACTATGCAAAATAAGAGGGTGACTTCTAAAAAAATTTAAAATAGAACTACCATATGATTTGGCAATCACACTACTGGCTACATATCAAAAGGAAGATAAATCAGCATATCAGAAGGATGCCTGTACTTCCATGCTTATGGCAACAGTATTCACAACAACCAAGACATGGAATTAATCAAATGTCCATCAACAGGTGTATACCTTTAAAATATGTGATAAATACTCATGATTCCAAAAAACGTATATACATTGTAAGAAAGAAAAAAAAAGTCACCCTCTGTATAACACACATATATGTAGATATATGTTATATTATATAATATAATATATAACAATATATAATATATAATTATATACAATACATATGTATATTATATACACACACACACGCACGCATATATTATTGTCTTAAGAAAGAATGAAATCCTGTCATTTGTAGCAACCTGGATGAAGCTAGAGGTCATTATATTAAGTGAAATAAGCCAAGCACACAAAGACAAACACTGCATTCTTACTTATATGTAGGAGCTAAAAAAGTTGATCTCATAGAAGTAGAGAGCAAAATGATAGTTACTAGAGGCTGGGAAGGGAGCGTGGATGGGTAGGATTAAAGTGAGGTTAATGTGTATAAATACACAGTTAGATAGAAGAAATTAGTTGTAATGCTTGATAGAGAAGTAGGGTGATTACAGTTAATAGCAATGTCCTATGTATTTAAAAACAGAAGGGAGGACTTGAAATATTCCCCCAAAATAAAAATGACCACTACTTAAGGTGATGGATAGTCCAAACACCCTAATGTGATCAACTACACATTTTGTGCACATAACAAAATATCACATGTATACTTTATTAATCCTTTTTCTTTCAGATAGAGTCTTGCTCTGTCACCCAAGCTGGAGTGCAGCGGCAGGATCGTAGCTCGCTTCTGACTCAAATTCCTGGGCTCAAGAAATCCTCTTGCTTCAGTCTCCCAAGTAACTGGGACTACAGGTGCATACCACCATGCCCAGCTAATTGTTCTTATTTTTGTAGAGATGGGGTATTGCAACAGCTCAGGCTGGTCTCAAACTCTTGACCTCAAGCAATCCTCCCGCCTCCCACCTTGCCTTCCCAAAGTGCTAGGATTACAGGCACCCAGCCAATAGGTACAAATGTTATGTACCAATTTAAAAAAGAAAAAAAAATTACAGAGAATCAGATGTATACTTTAGGAGCCAGGTCTTCCCTAAGTTTGAGAAAAGGGTATGGGAGTGTGGTAGGCTGAGGATGGCTTCCAAAGGCACATCTGTGCTCTAATCCCTGGAATCTGTGAATGTTACCTTATTTGGAAAAAGGGTCATTGCAGAGGCAATTAAATTAAGAATCTTGAGATGAAGCAATTATTCTGGATTGGGCCCTAGTACAATCACATGTGTCCTACTAGGACGGTGGCAGAGGGAGCATTGAGAGAGAAGATGTGACCATGAGGCAGAGATCGAAGTGTGTGGCCACAAGCCAAAGAATGTGAACAGTCATCAGAAGCTTCTAGAAGTAAGGAATGAATTATATCCCTTTAGAGCCTCTAGAGGGAGCATGACCTTGCTGACAACTTGATTTTGGACTTCTAGCCTCTAGAACTATAAAATAATATATGTTTGTTGTTTTAATCCACCAAATTTTGGGGTATTTGTTATAGCAGGCCAAATAAACAAATACAGGGAGGATGTACTCACTTCTAGTTCTTTCTCCTCTGCTGTTTCCAGGAATAGATCTGGACGGAAGGGTTTCATTCCATTGGAATTTTCCACTCTGAAAATCTTCTCTGGATGAGAATAATTCAAATTATAAGGATGAACACAGCATGAAGAAATTTTAGCACAATGTGACTTAGTTCAACATGCTTGCCAACCCCCCACCAAGGCTTTTCAGCCCAGTGAGAGAGTCCAGCACAGATGCTGAGAGAATGAGGCAGAGGGGCCTTAGGCCATTCAGTACCAGGAGCTTACCCTCACCTTAACTCAGACACCCCCCTCCTTTGTGGGCTTCCCCTGTTCACACTTTGTCTCCCACCTCTTTACTTCCCTTAGTCCTCTTCCCCTCTCCCATACTGTTAAGTTCTACCACATACCAAGTGCTCAGTACATGAGGAAGGAAGCATTTTTGCTTGAGAGGACATGTGACAAAAACTAAGAGATCTTCTCTTACTAAGAACTAAAAGATCCATGTCATCCGGTGTTAAGCAGATACATTCTCTTATTGGAATCAGTAGGAAAGGAGGAAATTGTAGGGAAGATTCTTAATAATAATACTGACAATAATGACCCCTGGAAGCATGCGCTGTCTCATGCTTTTCAGAACTAACATCTAATCCTCCCAATTCCCCTGTAAAATGTATAATGCAGATGAGAGGTCATTACTTCCGAGGGGATTGAGACATGGTCACATAAGTCACATACATATGAGGGGCTCAGGGAGCCTGGAGTGCAGGTTGGCCAGCTCCCCGTGGGGGCAGAGGAAGTGGTTCTGGCTTACCATTCTGGTCCCGGCAGCTCAAAGTGTAGAAGGTTTCTTTCCGCAGGATGATCTCCTGAGCTATGATGCCGTAGCTGTACACATCTCCTTTCTGAGAGATGTTGGCTTGGCGGAGGTGCTCCGGAGCTGTCCACAAGTCTGTACATTCAGACATGGAGATTGCAAAGTTGAGGGAAGTGAGTAGCCCACAGATCTCTAACTGGCTTTTAAGTCCCTACACTATCTACCCTGAATGTGGGTGAGCTTGAATTGATATAGTGCTAAACTTTTCAGGAGTTTATGCTGGTGATCCAGGGTAGAACACACACTTACCTTTAAAGTTGACTATGAAATTCTAGGATTTGGGTGAGGCCATCTGGCAATATGTTATCTAAAACAGCTAGGATCCTAGTCCTGAAAAACCTCAAGATCTACCTAGAACAGGGCTTGGTGCCTAGTAAGTGCTAAGTAAATACAGATTGAATGAACACAGTAGAATATGAGAGGTTGAGGAATTTAATATCTTATTGGACCTATGAAAACCTTTATAAATAAATATATTTTGATACATATTTTCTTTATTATAATTTTTTATTTCATATATATTTTAAATATAGTATGTATATTTACTAAAATAAGATAAAGCCAGCACATTTAAACAAAGGACTATTGTTGATGTTTTCTAAGCGTATCATACTGGCAGCCTCCAAGTCAGCTGTGCCCACAGCAGTGTTTTCTTTTGTTTTCACAGTATTCTTTTTTTAAAATGCACATTAATTTACTAATTTACACCTGTTTCTGCTGCTCCCTAATGCTTTATATCTAGTCTATTTTACACAAGTGCAAAGCTCCTATGTCCTCTGTTTAGCTTCTAGAGACACTTGGGTTTTAGAACTCTCTTACAAATCTTATTTGGCAGTTAACAGGGGCTTACAATTAATTTCTCTTTGGAAAATTTTTAGTATCACCTAACTATAATACTTGGTAAACTTTTTGAGATTTCCATCTTCAGCAGTTTCAGTGAAAAAAAAATGCACAGATTCATGTAGTTAGGTATAATGGTATATTTTTGATGAGATACATTTTCCTCATCTGGTTCTCCATCCAAATGTACTCAGCCTTTTTGAATTTACATCTCATGAATTTTTGCGATTTGTGATTCCATACAATTGATCCTAAAGCTTGGGAGTTGTAAAAAATGTCAGTAAATCTCTTATGCTAAGTTTCCAACTAATTGACGCTGGATAGGTAGGTATAACTGAATGATGCTCAAGAGGATAGAATGTGATCTGTAATTTATCTGGTTTGTATTAGTAGTGAGTCATTGATGAAGGAGATTTGTTCCACTAGGTCATGAACCACTCTTGGCACGCAGTAGGTCTTCAACAGTAACTTACTGGATTGAGTCCAATATCGTATTATCCTTGGCTTGACTATGGATGTAGAGGCAGAATTGTAGTTTTATTAAGAAAAACTAAAGGACTGTAAAAATAGAATTAGAGACAGAATATATTAGGTTATTAAGTATGAAAAGTCCAATTTCCTTAAGTACAAAGTTTGACAGTTCAGATCTCTGACATTTCACTCTGATGCTTCTTGTTTTATTTTTTTGTGAAGGTACATCTCAGTCTTTCAAAACCCGCTTTGGCTTGTGATTATCTTTCATATTTTTGTTTTAAAGCAGTTTTTGTGAAACCACAGATAAGTCAAAATTTTGTGTTATTTCCAAACGTGAGTTCTGTCCTGGAACCGATGCAGCACACACAGCTCAAAATATCAATGAAGTCCTTGGGAAGGATGTGGTTAATGAACACACAGTACACCAATGGTTTGAGATGTTCTTTTCTCATGATTTTAAACTTGAAAAAGGCGATCAAAGTGGATAAACTGTAGTGGAAGCAAATCCATCTTGACCTATTGTTGAACTAGCAGCAAGGTTTGATATTACTATTCCAACAATTTTGGACTATTTGAAACAAAATCAGCAAGGCAAAGAAGCTGGGTAGATGGGTTCCACATGAATTAAATGAGCATCACCAGAATTATTTTGAAGCTTGCCTTTCTTTGCTGTCCTGACAGAAAGATGAACCATTTCTACACGGTATAGTTCTGTGTGATGAAAAATGGATTCTTTTTTGACAATCACAAGCATTTGGCACAGTGGCTGGACAAAGATGGAGTATCAAAACAGTCCAAAACCCAATATTCATTTAAAAAAAAAAAAAAAAAAAAAAAAAAAGGAAATGGTGTCTGTTTGGTGGTTAGGAGCTGGCATCATTCACTACAGCTTCATGAAACTTGGTCAGTTGATTACAGTGGATGTTTACTGCAACCACTTGGATGAAACGATCAGGATGCTTATGATTTGGCAGCTGAGATTGGCCAATAGAGATAGGCCAATCTTCTTGCAAGACAATGCTGGATTACGTGTCACACAAACGACACTGCTCAAACTGCAGAAGCTGACTTGGAAACTCTCTATCATATACCGTATTCATGCGACCTTGCACTACACACTACTTTGTCCAGACTTTGAACCATTTCTTGCAACAAAAAATATTCAGTGGAACAATCTGTGGAAAACACCTTTTGTGATTTTCCACTCGCTTTCCAGACTAATAGTTTTTGGATCTAGTTAGTATTCTCAGGCAGCATGAATGCTAATTATCTGGTGCTGTTGAGGCTGTTTTACTGTGAGTTATAATTATCGGATAAACATTCAACATGAAAAGCTCTTTATGTTTTACAAATCACTTTTCTTTTTCTTTCTTTCCTTTTTTTTTTTTGAGATAGAGTCTCAAGCTGTTGCCCTGGGTAGAGTGCTATGGCTTCATAGCTCACAGTACCCTCCAACTCAAGAGGCTCAAGAAATCCTCTTGCCTCAGTTTTCCTATTTTCAGTAGAGGCAAGATTTTGCTTTTTCTCAGGCTAGTCTGGAACTCATAAACTCAGGTAATCCGCCCACCTCAGCCTCCCAGAGTGCTAGGATTACAGGTGTGAGCCACTGCACCCAGCCATCACTTTTCTTTGTTATCTCTTTTTGACCCTCACCAGAATCCTGAAAGAGATAAGTAAGAATATATTTTACTGATAAGAATTTTTTTTGGGGGGGGGGGCAGCACCTGTGGCTGAAGGAGTAAGGTGTTGGCCCCATATACCAGAGGTGGTGGGTTCAAGCCCGGCCCCAGCCAAAAACTGCAAAAAAAAAAAAAAAAGATTTTTTTTTTATTGTTTCTTATTACCACAGACGAATGATATATAATATCGGAAATGGGTCTTCTTGCTTTGTATTTCATTTTCTTGGGCAAATCTGAGCCTCAATTCTGTCTTCTATAAAAGAAAAGGGTTAGACCAAATAATGTCTAAGATTTCTTCCTGCTCTTCTATATTTATTTTCACTCAGTTCTGCTTCCATAAGCCGGTAAGTTATTTGTGATTTCTCAGTGATATCAAGAGACACAGAAGTTAATCCACAAGGGACATTTATTTAATTGAGAAGCACCTGTTCACTGACAAGTATGAGGTGCTATTGCCTCTTGCACCTCCAAGTGTTTATCTTCTGATAAATGTCACCATTTTCTGAGTAGGCTACATTGGCTTGAGAGAAAAATTTTTTTTCTTTTCTTTTTTTCCTTTTTTTTTTAAGACAGAACCTCAAGCTGTCACCCTGGGTAGAGTGCTGTGGCATCACAGCTCATAGCAACCTCCAACTCCTGGGCTTAACTGATTCTCTTGCCTCTGCTTCCCAAGTAGCTTGGACTACAGGTGCCCACCACAACACCTGGCTATTTTTTGGTTGTAGTTGTCATTATTGTTTGGCAGGCCCGGGCTGGATTTGAACTCACCAGCCCTGGTGTATGTGGCTGGAGCCTTAACCGCTTGAGCTACAGGTACCAAGCCTCTTTTTTTTTCTCCCTCTCTCTCTCTTTTTGAGGCAGAGTCTCATTTTGTCACCCTCGGTAGAGTGCTGTAGCATCACAGCTCACAGCAACCTCCAACTCTTGGGCTTAAGTGATTCTCTTGCCTCAGCCTCTCAAGTAGCTGGGACTAAAGGCACCTGCCATAACTCTCTGCTATTTTTTTGTTGCAGTTACCACTGCTGTTTTAGCTGGTGGGTGCCGGAATTAAACCTGCCACCCTAGTATATGGGGCTAGTACCCTACCCACTGAGCTACAGGCGCTGCCCAGAGAGAGAGAAAATTTTTTAAAAACCCAAACAGCTAAATGGGAAACTAGTAAAAATTTCATTCATCACAGACCTTTCTTGGGAGGTAAAATGGAATTGCATCCAAAATCCGTGATCTTCACCACCATTCTGTTGTCTACAACACAGTTGGTGGACTTTAGACGACCATGGACTTCAGTCTTACTGGAGTGCAGATATGACATTCCCTGTGATTTTTCAGATAACAAGAAGATAAAGAAATGTGACACACTTTAGCAGCTGTTTGATTATTTAAAATTAAGAAATGACCTTTTGAAATCATTTCACCATAGAGACAGTGACAACATCAGTTGTTAAATTTAACACCATTATTTTTACTTTAGGTGATTGCACTAATGTACACAGCTATGATTTAACAACAAAAATAATAATAATAATAAAAGAAAATATCTCAAATGGTATAAAAAAACAATATATATATATATATATATTCTTAAAGCCCAAATACCTGCCTACTCACTATATCTAGTTTTGAAGTCTATTTAAGTGACAGAGTAAAAAGACAATTGATTAAAAACCTGATTTAGTGGTTGTATATAATATGAGGCAAGTGTTGATTTTTAAAAAGTCTGCTTACCATTTATTTTTTTTGTGACTTTCTACTGCCTCAATTTTAAACTATGAATAATAAGGTTTTATCCCTCTGAAGGGAGCAAAGCTAGATTTTTATTTCAAAAATGGAATCGGTTTCTTCCTATTTTGAAATATTAAGCAAATGTTTTTCATTTTTTAAAGATGAAGTCTGTAGTTGGCTGGCTGCTTCCCTCTGGTGGTTAGAGGTTTCATAGCAGAAAGTGGTTTTCAGCTTGGATCACAAGAATCAAATGTGTGTCAGGGGTCATGCCTGTGGCTTAATGGGTAGAGCACTGGCCCATAGACAGAGTGACAGGTTCAAACCCAGACCCAACCAAACTGCAACAAAAAATAGCCGGGCGTTGTGGCGGGCGCCTTAGTCCCAGCTACTTGGGAGGCGGAGACAAGACAATAGCTTAAGCCCAGGAACTGGAGGTTGCTGTGAGCTGTGTGACACCATAGCACTCTAACCAGGGCAATAAAGTGAGACTCTATCTCTATAAAAAAAAGAGTGTGTGGCAAATTGATAATTGTTAACTTGTGTTTTGTACTGATTCGAAGCCTCTGTGACTTTCAGGTGATTTATGAATGATCATACAGCTCACTCTGAGGACAAAATTTTCATCATTGTTGAATGAGGCCCCAGTTTCTCTTCTGTTTTCATGTCTGGGCATATACATGTCCAAATTTATTAGTGCTTTGTGTAAGATAATTGCCTGTACTTAACATTTTCTCTAATAAAACTGAGAATTCAGTTGTCTTCCCTGCAGTTAATATAAATGTTGATATAAATGTTTCTGATTTCTGGAAAATTTATGAAAATGCATTCCCTATACCCAGAATACAAACAATATAATGATAATAATAATGGCTAATACATATTAAACCAGGCCTTGTAGTAAGCACATGCATTATTTCATAAAACTCTCACAACAACCCTGTAACACAGCTACTATTATTATTTCACAGATGAGGCAACAAATACAGAGATTGAATAATGTGGTAGAACTATTTTCCTATATTTAATTTTTTTGTGTTTGTGGGTCTCTTACCTTAGCAATGTCATACAAGACAGAGATCTTAAACTCCCAATCCATGAATGTACCATCAGGGTAGGAAATTGTGTCATTTAAAACTTCCTGAATGGGAGGTGGGGGAAAGAAAGAAGATGAATTATTCAAAGGAAGGATATTGTGGGGCAACTATTATGAGCCAAATAATGACTTTCAACTCAGGAGGTCTTAGTATCAGAAACCAATTGATACGCCATTGTCCGGTCTTAATGGACACCTGTTCTTTTCTTCTCTACATGAGAAGCATTGGATGGTTTTCACCATGAGGATGTGAGCAGGAGATACACATAGAATCCTGAATCCTAGTTCTTCCATCAGGCAGGGTAAGCAGCTCCCATCTGGAGAGTGGGCTAGAGAGCCTGATTGACAAGTGACTGCCCTTTGTTTTCTGTCTTACCCAAATTGGACTATTGTTTTTGTTTTTTGAGACAGGATCTTGCTCTGTCTCCTGGGCTAGAGTACAGAGGCTTCATCACAGCTCACTGCAACCTCAAACTCCTGTATTCAAGTGACCCTCCTGCTCAGCCTCCCAAGTAGCTAGAACTACATGTGCCACAATGCCCAGCTAATTTTTCTATGCTTTGGTAGAGATGAGGTTTCTCTATGTTTCTCGGGGTGATCTTGAATGCCTGGCCTCAAGCGATCCTCCTGTCTTGGGCTCCCAAAGTACATGGATTACAGGCATGAGCCATCATGCCCAGTCTGGACTCTTGTTTTTCAACCAGGAATTGGTACTATTGGTATTGGAAAATTCCTTCATTGCTTTTATGTTTTTACTCGCATTATCAGTTGCATCCAGAAGCAAAATTGCTCTTTTTTTATTTTACTTTTGTTTATATTTACTAAGTCTCTCTGTCAATAAGAGAGAGATCTTAAATTTTTGTGGATTGTATGATCTGGAATTTTGAAGCCACTATTTCAACATGATGATGGTTCTATCAGGATATAGAGTTTTAATTATTGTTAATAAATAACTTTTCTTCCTCTAAATAAGGCTCCTACTGATAAACCTAACAATAGTTTCTTATTTTAGGAAAAAGGCCAATTTGACCTTAAATTTTAAGTCAGGCAGTATAGCAAGAGTTTCCAAGGAAGGGTCTAAAGTCATTAATCATTTTAGATAAAGCTGGCTGGGCTGCAGCACTAGAACAAGTTAAAGGAGGGTAGTTGTGAACACACAGACTCTAATTCTTTCTCTTTCTAACCTTTCTGTCCCTTTCTTTCCCCATCTCTTACCTTGTTCTCATCTGCTACATTGTAAAAATTGATTATAAAGTGAATATATGTTTATTATAGAAAATGTTTAAAAAATTACAAAATATAAAAAATAAAAGCACCACTAATTGTATCACCTAATCTATTCTTATTTGGGTATTTCTTTTTAGTCTTCTTTAATGTGTATATATACATATATTACATATACACACACACACATATATACATATATATATAAATATGTGTAATTGGGATCATAACTCATCATCAAATTTATATGCTATTTTCTGAGCAATTTTAAAAGGTTGCCTACTACTTAGTTTTCTTTTTAGAAAAGTTATTGAGTGTTACCTCTAGAGCAAGCACTGTGTTTGGTGCTGAGATTACAATGGAACCTCTTATGCAGTTCACAGTCCGGTGGAGACAACTGACATTTATAAATAATTGGACCAATAAGTATAAAATTATAACTGTGATATGTACTATGAAAAGAGACTAAAATCAGGGGATTTGTTAATTAAGGTCAAACATGGCTTTCTTCAGGAAGTGAATATTGAGCTGAGGTCAAATCAAATAGGGAAGCAAGGGTTCTGGGGAGAGGGAACTACATGGGAAGGGATTTCTTGTGGAAGGGAGAATGAAAAGTCTGGGCCAGGCACAATAAAAAAAAGTGCTCATGTCTGTAATCCCAGCATTTTGAAGTGAGACAATGGCTTAAGGGCAGGAGTTTGAGACTGGTCTGGGTAACACAGTGAGACTCCATCTCAAAAAGGAGAAATTATCCAGGCCTGGTGGTGCACACCTGCATCTCAGCCACTTGAAAGGCTGAAGGCAGGAAGATTGCTTGAGGCCAGAAGTTCACAGCTGCAGGGAGCTGTGATCATTCCACTGCACTCTAGCTTTGGTGCCACTAAAAGAACTTAAAAATTTAGGAACAAAAGAAAAATTAGAAGGTCCTATTATCTCAGCACTATTTATTAAATTACCTTCTTTAGTCACATTTGTTATATGCTTAATGCTATTCTTGGCATAAATTATCTGTTTATTCATGCGCTATCACTAAACCACTTTGATTATATTATAACAACTTTCTGGCAAGTAATCTCTCATTCTTTTTCAAAAATATTTTGGTTATTATTGGGTCTTTATATTTTGTTTCTTATGATGTTTATTAATTTTTTTTAAAAAGGTCTTTGCCTTTGCTTGGAAGTCTACTGCTTTCAGAAGAATTTATATCTTTCAATATGAATTATGGTTACTGGTGTGTCGGTAAACTGGCTCTCAACAGCCCTGATTTATAGGTACGATTGCTGATTACTATGGTGAAATAGTCCCTCCCTGGATGGTTGTAAACTACCAAGAATTTAATACTCACTGGCTTGCAAATTCCTGAATATTTAAGGATCAGCTCTGAGTTAGTACTAGCCAGCTCCAGCACACCAACCCTATCTAGGAACTTGACTTTAAGTTCTGTTTAGTTAAGACTTGATGTCTTAGAAAATTTTCAGTGCTGTTAGCTGATTCTATGCATTTCATGTTATTTTGAAATAAATATTTTTGTTATTATTAAGAAAGGGATATTTTGAGCTGTGTGTTCTTTCTAATAAACAGTTCTATCTGATAAACAGATAAATCCCACCCATGGGATTTTAACAAACTGGGCAATATACAGTGGTCAACAGAAGGAAGTAGGCCTGCTGTACTGATACATACATGTGGTGCATGTCCAGTCTATGAAAATCAGGCCAACTTAAGGAGGTGGTCAATGTAGGGAGGTGCCCAACTATGGAAGTTCTACTGTTTATGATATATATTACATGTGTAAAATATTTTCTATGTACTTATTTTATATCTAGTCATCATACAAAATTCCCAGAATTTTTTTATTTGAATATTTTCCATTCCCTATGCAAATTTAAAAAATCATCTACAATATCATCTGCAAATTCAAAGAAGATCAATTGCTTTTGTGACAGTTGTGAAAATCAAAATGAGTCAACTAATGTTAAAACACTGACCAGTGGATCTGGGAAAGTTCATCAAAAGAGGGTTCTGGTGCTTGTGTGCCTGATAAGAACTGTCATGAAAGACTCTACAAAACCTACAACCTTGCACAAAAGCCATTGCAAATGTGCACACACACAAAAATACACTTTTATAAAGATATCTGCCCAGAATCTGACTGTCCAGCCTTAGACTGATATCACCCTTATTATTAGTCTTCATAACAAAACAATTACTTGTTATAATTGTTATTGTTAAATAATCTCCTCATTTTTTTCCTTTAAACACCCTTGCCTTCCTTTCTCTTCTTGAATACACACATAATTTACTGTGACATGTCTATTCCCATTACAGGACTCTATTCTCAGTTGTTAATACATTTCTTTTAGAGGGTATCTCTCATTTATTTAGATTGACACTCTCTGAGTGTGTCTCTTACTTCTGTTTTATGCATTAGTGTTTTGCTTAGAACTTTCAGTATGTTAACCAGTAGTAGTACAAGAGTGGAGATAGAGAACGCTTGCGTTAATAAGGATGACGTTAGTTTTCATTTTATGATACATCATCTTTGCCATTATGAAGTATTGTTTGAGTCTTAACTTTACTAAAAGTGCTTATTATGGGGGAGCCTAAGAAGATTTCTAAAATGAGGTCTGAGAAGTCTCTGATACATATATCAGAATTTAATCACTCTTTTCATTCTTGAAAAAAGGTTCAGAATATTCAACCTGGTGTCCTCTGAGTGATGGTTTCACAACCTCTTCTCTTCCTCTAACGTCACATTCCCTGTCATGTCTTAAATAGCATCGTCAGCCCATTACCTTCTCTTCAGAGCACCTGTCATATCTTATATTTTGTTCATTGCCTCTTTTCCCTTTGAAGATATAAACTCTGTGATAATTTCTGCTCATTAAATATATTTTGAACATTTAGTCATGCCTGGCATATATGCTTAATAAATACGTATTGCATGAGTTGATCCATTGTTCTAAACAAGATTAGCCAAGGTTGTATATTTATAAAATGGGAGTGTATTGTCTTTAATCTGTCTAGGTAGATACTTTCTCATCCCTACAAAAGTAGGTTCTGATGGGATTTGCTATGGACCGAAGCCTAAAGAGATTACAACAGGGAGAGATTGAAAAGTTTACCTCGGTATCGGCTCTGCTTTCTCATTGATCACTAAAGGAGTGGTTTCCTGTAGAAGCTTCTTTTGTTAATTTGCTTCAACCCTACTTAGCCATGTTAGAAGGATGCCAACTTAGATATTTAAAGTTTCCTGCCTTTGGCAGAGAGTCAAAACAGTCAAAAACACTATAGGTATGAATCTAATTGTAGGGAACGAAAAACCACGTGAAGCTCTTGGACTAGCTTCTGTTAATTGGTGTTCTAAAATTCCTGTCCTGGCTCGGCACCCGTAGCTTAGTGGTTAGGGCACCAACCACGTACACCAGGGCTGGCAGGTTCAAGCCTGGCTTGGGCCTGCTAAACAACAATAACAACTACAACAAAAAATAGCCAGGCATTATAGTGAGCACTTACAGTCCCAGCTACTTGGGAGGCTGAGGCAAGAGAATCGCCTAAGCCCAGGAGTTGGAGGTTGCTATAAGCTGTGATGCCATGCCATTCTCAGAGTGAGACTCTGCCTCAAAATAAATAAAATAAAATAAAATAAAATAAAATAAAATAAAATAAAATTTCTGTTCTATTGAAAGTAAATGAAATGAAATGATCTTGTGGGATCAAACCCTTAACTTGTGTAGTCTGATGCTAACTCTCAGTAGTTAGTGTTAAAATTGAGTTAAATGCCCACTTAGTATCCAGAGAGTTGGAGAGCTGATTGTTGGTATGGAAAACCCCCCATGTATAAGGTGTCAAAAATGTGACTGAAACTGGTTCAGAATTTATGCTTTTTGGGTCAAAACTTAAATATTATATTATAAGAGTCATGAAGTATTCTTTCACAATTAAAAATATTTTTTTATCCCTAATTTTGTATATTTATATGTTTGTTTTAAAAGATATATCTATGCTGGGTGCAGTGGCTCACGCCTGTAATCCTAGCACTTTGAGAGGCCACGGAGGGAGAATGATTGGAGCTCAGAACTTGGTGACCAGCCTGCTCAACACAGTGAGACCTTGTCTCTACAACAATAATAATAATGTAACTGGGCATGAAGTCTCATAACTCCTATAGTCCTAGGCACTTGGGAGGCTGAGGTGGGAGTATGTTCCCTGAACCCAATAGTTTGAGTTTGATTGTACCACTGTACTCCAGCCTGGGCAACAAAACTAGACCCTATCTCTCTCTATCTCTCTCTCTATATACACCTATGTCTACATCTATATAATTAGAAGTGAGAGGCTTGTATGTTTTAAAAGGTTTTTAACTTATGAATGGGTTTTAAAACTCTATCCTATTTTTAATTTATTTTATAATGATTGATATTTAAAAGTTTGCTTATGTCATAGTTATTCTTCTAAATTTTGCAATAAATACTTTATTATTTTTTAAGAAACAGTAGTACAAAGAGATTTAGGGTTATGATTTTCTTTTTTTCTTTGGGAATAGATTTGAGTTTATACCACACATTTTGAAAGTTAGTGTTCTTGCCTTTCTTAAATGGAAGCTTATTTAAAAACTAAAGATTTCCAAGTCATTAGTTTTAACAAATAACTATTTTCAAATTTTATTGAATATGAATATTTGGACATCTTTGAAGCTGCCAAAGCTTCTGTTGATACCAGCCTTAGGATTTCAGCTTTGTTATGGGGAGGGCATGAGCTATTAGGAAGTACTGGGGGTCTGAATGTAGTCCAAAGGCTGGGTGACACTCATCTTGATCAGTTGCAGTTTATGTTTATTGTTTCAACATAATTATTTTAGCAGTCAGTTCACTCTTTATTTTATTTTATTTATTTATTTGAGACAGAGTCTCACTATGTTGCCTTCAATAGAGTACCATGGCATCACAGTTCACAGCAATCTCAAACTCCTGGGCTCAAGTGATTCTCTGGTCTCAGCCTCCTGAGTAGCTGAGGCTACAGGCGCCTGCCACAACACCCAGCTATTTTTAGAGACAGGGTCTCACTCTTGATCAGGCTGGTCTCAAACTTCTGAGCTCAAGCAATCCACTCATGTTGGCCTCCCAAATTGCTGGGATTATAGGCACAAGCCACCACAACGGACCCGGACTCTTGAAGAATTATAATAAATCACATGGTCAGTCTACCCAAAAGTATCTAAAAGGCTCAATGTCCTCACAAGCACATGCTAAGGTGAAGGGCAAATATTTCAATGCTCTTTGAAACCATCATCCAAGATTCCTTCCTTTTCTTTCTCTTTCCAATTCCAGTCCTATTTCTGCTTAACACTCGACTTTGTGATTTTTGTATATGAGTTATACCGGCCCTTCTGCACAATGTGATGATTTGATATTCCTAGCTTAATGCTTGGTTCTTCTCATGAACTTGACTCAGTCCTCTGTCTACTTTGTACTTGCTCAGCCAGAATACCTAACTTCACTTGGCAACTCCTGGTCTCTTCATTCCCTCCCAAGAAAAATTAGGGTAGAAATTTAGACAGTAGCTGAACCAGAACTCGTGAACAATTCTTCCAATGCTTATTTGGTGCTATCATGCCACCCGTTCATTCCTCTCTTATACAAGAGCAAGTATTCAAGTAAAATAAAGTGTATTTTTGAGGTAATCACTTACTTTTCCAATTCTGTTCTCTATTTCTTTCCCTGCACATCTGTTATCCTTTTCTGAATATCTGTTGGCTTGTTTGTAAAGATAGAACAGAAGTGATTGATAAAATCCCAGTGATCTTATTTGGAAAGCATGTGGGCCCACTAATTTTTCTTTATAATTCTCTAATATTATTTTACTGGGTAAATATTTCAAAAGACCTGCTGAATATTTTTTAGTATGATTGACTATTTAGGAAATAGTAAATGACCACAGTTTCTTACCCGCAGTGATCCCCTCTCACAATATTCAATCACCCCAAAGATCATGCTGTCAAGCTTCACTGTGCCGTAGAACTTGGTCAGGTTATAATAGTCAATCTGAAGTAACTAGGAGAATATGTTTGTTTACAAAGCAAATCAGCCAGAAAGGGATATCAGAATAAAAATTCATATGCCAATTACATGTATTTTGTCTAAGATCTTTAAAAAGACATAGATGTTAATACCCACCTCTTCCTGCACATTACATCTTACAATCTTAGCACATTACAATCTTAGCAAATTGAATACAAACTTTCAATACTTTCAGATAATGTCAGGGCCAAATTGTAGGTAACACTACTAGATTTCCAAAATACTTTATACAATCAACTGTCACTCTTCAATGTCTCTTGGTAGAATTTTCAACAAGAAGCATAGTCATCTATTTCTTAGCTTAGGGGCTTCTCTGCCACCATTCACAAAAGCACTTACTCCCTTGGACCTCGGTGTTTAGGAAAAATGAATTAAGATATTTTTCAAGGGTTTGAGGGAAAGGATACACACCTTGTTCAATTCAATCTTCTGTTTCTCAGTGAAATTACCATCCTTGTGCTTGAGATCTTTGAGGATCACTCGCTGCAAAGATCAATTGTTATCAAGGAGATACTGTTATAGTATAATTCCTCATGTCCATATTATAATACTTTGTGTGTCCCATTGGACTGTAAGGTGTTAAGAGTAATAACAGTATTTGACTGATGTTTATACCCCTGGTGACTAGTACCTGGGATATAGTAGGCTCAGGTTTGAATGTTTCTTCAAGAGAGACTAACTGAAATAAATGAAAGGAAGGAAGGACACACCCTCCTACATGAGATTGCCGTATTTCTAAGCAAGGAGCCAAAATATAACAGCAGTGTCGTCCTGGCTGCTCTGAATCTCTTTTATATTTCCGGTTATTTCCTGTGCTCCACCTTCCTGCCCCCTGAAATTTGATTTGTCCTTCGTTTTCCCCAGGACTGTGAGCTATGTAACCATTGATGCATAGCCCTGCACAGCCCTGTGAAGCTCCAAGCATAGCCCCTTGGAGTAATGTAAAGTCAGGATGTTGACTTTAGGAACTGGGGCAATGAGGGGTCATTAGGCCCAAAACATGTCACAATTGTGAGTTCAGAGAAACGGGAAAGGTCACCTTTTTGTCATATTTGCACTGTCGTAGTCTCTGGATTGTATCTCGTTTCCTGTCATCATCGATCTATACAAGAAAAGGCAGATTATTCCCTAAGTTTCAAATATTTTTCCGTCTACTTACTACAAAGTCTGAGCGGCTCTTCCAGGTGGGCTGTGTGTATCATTTGGCTCAACAGCTCATGGGACAGGCTCCATGAAAAACTGTTCTATCTAGTAAAGAACTAAGATTCGAATAGTTTATGACCAAAGTCATATGAAAAGTATAGGAAGTACAGAAAAACTCAAATGCTCTACCCGTTTCTACATCTCTTCCATGACAAATTCGCAATATGTGCATTTCTCTTCTGGGTCAGATGTAAGGAATGAGAATAGTCCACAGCTTAGCCTCCCCTGAAGTGTTCATGTGTTCAAATAGCTGACATTTGGGATAATGAAGAATCAAGGGAAAGGCAGGGAATTGAAAATTAGAAAATATCTGTCTTAGATTCTAGAGCAAACCATCCCTGCTTGGCACATTTCTTGCCATGCTGCCAAAGTGCTGTTCAAAACCTGGCAAGTTGCACCATTACCTTCCAACAGTTAAGCTAGGCTTTACCTTCAGGCTAATGTGATTGGTCTCATTGGTTTCCAGAGGAAAGATATTTTCAGGAGGGATGTGGGACCATTTTTTCTGACGGAGTTCATTATCTCTTTTATATTTTCTGTGGAAAAAAACATATAACTAGTTAATAGATCTTTATTAGTATTAATACCATTGTGCTTCTGAACACTGAGAGAAATTTAGAATGCCGGTGTACTTAGGTAGATGTGCTGTGAGGAAAGGTAGCCCAATGATGTAACTCCCCATTCTCTAAACCCTCAAGAGCTGGCCAGTAGTGGACTTGCAAGGACTTCTGAGGGGGGTCACTAAGGCAGTCCTTCACCATAATAAGGGATATGAAATGATGGCATGGAAATTATGAAAAAAACAGAGAAAAAAAATTAAACTGGATAACCTTGAGAGGCAGATAGTTAATTTTTAAACCACCAGATTTCCTAAATTAGCCAGTTCCTCTTACGCATCTGTGCCTTAAAAAATGTTTTTTAAAAAGAAAAAGTACAGAAAAGTATAACAACATGTATCCCAATATACAAAATGTGAAAATTTTGTACTTGTTTTTTTCAGATATTATAGTTGAAGCAGAATCCTTGGGGATTCTGTAGGGACCGTACACATTCAATTTTGCAGATATTGCCTAATTGCTTTTTAAAGTGGTGGTGTCAATTTATCTTCCTATCTTAAGAATTCCTGGTTTCTTTACACCTGGCGACATTTGATATCGTTAATGTTTATCTTGTTTACCTTTATGATGTACATGAAATGGAGTTTCATTGTTGCATTACTTTGCATTTTCTTGATTACCAGAGAAATTATCATTTAAAATAAGTTCTAGCTATTTTAGAGAATATATAGAATCATAGAATTATACAGAATTATCTAGTCATAATTTTGTCCATTTTTCCTATTGCATAATTGTTTTTCTCATCCTTACTAACTTACATGAGTTTTTCACATATTCTGAAAAACAAATCTTTCATCCTTTTGTATTGCCAATACCTTCTTCTAGGTCACTGCTTCTTTTAACTTTGTCATATGGAAAATTTTGATTTATTATGGCCATATTTAAACATGTTTTCTTCGACGACTTTATCTTGATTAAGAAGTACTTTTTTAACCTGAGCTCATACAGTCATTTTCTATTAATTTCTTCTAAGTTTTGAAGTTTGAATTTTACAGTTTGCTCTTTACTATTTAAAACTTCATGTGGAATAGACTGTCTTTGTGTGGTTTCAGGTAAGGGGTAAATTTTATTTTTTACATGTGGAAAGCCTACTATTGCAACATCATTTACTAGCTGACTTATGATGTCATCTCTGGCTTATTCCAAGTTCCGTACTTGCTTGTGTCTGATTCTGGAGTCGATATTCTTTTCCGTTGACCTGTTTATCCCAGAGTTTGCCTTGGCTTTTTGGCCACTTGACAAACTCCCACTTACCCTCTTCATGTCATTCAGAATGCCTTCTTAATGTCTCCTAGGCAGAAATGATTATTCTATTTTTATCCTTCCATCTAACATTGAGTATTCTTCTATTAAATACATATAGAATAGCATATTATTGATCAATTATTATGATCCTAAGACTTGAAGTCAAGTAGGATGAATATCAAGACCTTGGAAGTTCGTTTCCAGGTTCTCATCTCTGTACCCCAGCAGATTCTTGGGTCTCAATAGAGCCAACTGTTCCTTATATTGAATAAGGGGGTTCCAAAAAGTGTTTACTACTTGTCTTGCATAGACTGTATAATAGAAAAGTATGTAAGTATTTGTCAGGTCTCATGGACACTTCATTACTCTGGCCATTAGGAAGCCCCATCTCTGCCTTCCATGCTCAGAGACAATGGGAAATACCTGTTACTATCTTTCATCTTGTGATTCACCCTCCTTTGGACTTGGTTTCTTAGGGAAATTTGGGGTTCTGCTCACTCTTAACTAAATGGTCACCATCCACTGTAGACTATCTCCTATATTTCTGAGCAACACAGTTATAGGAAACAAGATTTGCTTTCAGATTAAAGAAAATAGTCTACTTCCTTTCCTAGAGAAAGTGTCAATGGGCATGTGGCAGGTTGGGCACTCAGATCATGACACACAGACCAAAGTGTGATACACTCAGAAAATCGGTGTCTGGTTTAATTAGAAAATGAGGGTGATCCTGATAATATGTTAGGTGTAGAAAGTTCTGTGTTTAACACATACAGATTAGGAAGAAGTACGGTATTTATTCACTCATTTATACATTCAATACATATTTCTTAGTACATACTATGTCTCTGGTTAGATACTTGATATACCCAAGTCAAGTAGAAAAATCATGGAACTGTTAGACAGAGTTCTACCCACTACCTGGCGATATGATTCTAGACAAGCCATTTGGCTTCCTGGATCCTCTTTCTCCCATTTTAAAATAGGATAGTTGGAATAGATTATTTCTAAAACCTCTTCTACTTCTAATTTCATTTATAGAATGCCTATTATATGGTAGTCTTTGCACATGTCCTATTTCTAAACTTTAAAAACAGATGAGATGAAAAAATTTAAGCTAAATAACTTGCTTAAGTTGATAAGTAATATGCAGAAGACTGCAGAATTGCAGAATTAGGATTTAAATTCAGAGGCCTCTGACTCTAAGCCCTAATCTGTCCTCTTAATGCTATTCTGCCCTTGATATAGCTTTCAATGCAGAATGCTTCATTATCTTAGATCAGTGTAGAGACTTCTTTGTGCACATGCATTATCATCAACAGACACCAGACATCCTCCCTCTCCCCCTTTCCTCTCTGGGTAATGAGCATAGGCAGAAGACAGGGTTACCTGAGCACCAGGAGGGCAATGAGCAGGAGTAGTATCACAACTCCGGCGAGGGTGAACACTGCAATCAGCAGGATCTGAGGGCCTGTGGAGGGCAACACAATACACGATGCATTAGTAGAGACCTTTGACAAGACAGCAAAAGCATTTCCAAGATTCCAGTTCTATAATGTAATTGGGGGAAGAGAGAGAAAGGGAGAACCTTTTATAAAACATTTATCTTCTATTGATCCCTTCATTGGTAATATAGGTCATGTGTCACCAGTTTATGAAGAAACTCTCTGGAAATGCCCAAGGAAAGTAGTTTTTTTAATGTCCATTATCCTTGGGCCTATACATTTCTTTTCTTTCTAACAGAAATAACCAAATGTTACAAGAACATAAAAGCACACAGGTAATTTTGGTGATAGAAGTCTACTTGGTGTCCTTGAAACCAATAGACCTAAAGAGGCTTCATAGAGGAAGAAAGAGACAACTATGTTAAACACAGAGCACACAGAAGAAAGGTCAGACAGTGTAGATGGTTAAATGGAAGTAGACAGTATAGATGGTTAAGTGGCAGTAGACAGTGTAGATGGTTAAATGGCGGTAGACAGTGTAGATGGCTAAATGGAAGTAGACAGTGTAGCTGGTTAAGTGGCGGTAGACAGTGTAGATGGTTAAATGGCGGTAGACAGTGTAGGTGGTTAAATGGAAGTAGACAGTGTAGATGGTTAAGTGGCGGTAGACAGTGTAGATGGCTAAGTGGTGGTAGACAGTGTAGATGGTTAAATGGCAGTAGACAGTGTAGATGGTTAAATGGAAGTAGACAGTGTAGATGGTTAAATGGCAGTGGACAGTGTAGATGGTTAAATGGCAGTGGACGGTGTAGATGGTTAAATGGCAGTGGACAGTGTAGATGGTTAAATGGCGGTAGACAGTATAGATGGTTATATGGCGGTAGACAGTGTAGATGGTTAAATGGCAGTGGACGGTGTAGATGGTTAAATGGTGGTAGACACTGTAGATGGTTATCTGGTGGTAGACAGTGTAGATGGTTATATAGCGGTAGACAGTGTAGATGGTTATATGGAGGTAGACAGTGTAGATGGTTAAATGGCAGTGGACAGTGTAGATGGTTAAATGGCGGTAGACAGTGTAGATGGTTATATGGCGGTAGACAGTGTAGATGGTTAAATGGCAGAACTGCCTGCTAGCTTTTTGCCAGTTCCCAGTTGTTCAGGGAAGTCAATGAAGAATGTGATTTTATGTATTAGAACCCAAGTGTGTGGGTGGAGTTGTGTATGTCCAGTAAGTGAGAGACTCTCAGGAGAGCAAGTGAGATCCAGGGATGGATCCAACTCAGGGAAGCATGGCTTCAGAGATTGAGTATGCAAAGGAGTACGCCTGGATTGAGAAGGACAGCTACAGTCATAAAATTGTCCAAGAAAGTCGGGGTTCATACCTGCCTCAACGAGTCCCCATTAGAAAAGTAAATTAGTAGGTTCAAGAGGAAAATATGGAATGGATTCCAAGCAGTAGACAGAAGCCAGGAAGTAAGAGCAGTGGGGTGAAGAAGACATAATGCTTCTTACAGCAAGGAAAAAACCCACCCGGTCAGAAACTCTAGGGGGAAATGTTCAAGGTAGACTTAGTCCAAAAATGAAACAAAGTCAAATGTGCTCTGATTTTGAGAACTGGGCCTTAAAAGGAAGAAGAGTGAATTCGTTTTCTTTTGTGCAGTACAAAAGGGAGAGATTGGAGCCAAATAGAAAGAAATGTTTTCACAGTGTACTAGTTAGCATTGTGTAAACAATATTATACCACTGTAATAACAGTATGTTTGTTTGCTAGGTTTCCACTTATAGAATCAACTTACAGGCAAAGCATAGAGGTCTTTTTTTTTTTTTTTTTTGCAACACTGTCTCACTTTGTCACCCTTGGTAGAGGGCTGTAGTGTCACAGCTCACAGCAACCTTAAACTCTTCGGCTCAAGTGATTCTAAGGCAAGAGAAGAGTTTATCACTTGCATTGTGGCTGGCACCTGAGTAGCTGGGACTACAGGCACTGGCCACAATGCCTGGCTATTTTTGGAGATGAGATCTCACTGTTGCTCAGGCTGGTCTTGAACTCCTGAGCTCAAGCAATCCACCCATCTCGGCCTCCCAGAGTGCTGGGATTATAGGCATGAGCCACTGCACCTGGCCTTTAAATACTTATTTGTTTACATTTATGTATTTATTTATTTGAGACAGAGTCTCACCATGTTGCCCTTGGTAGAGTATGCTGGCATCATAGCTTACAGCAACCTTCAATTCCTAGGCTTAAGTGATCCTCTTGTCTCAGCCTCCCAAGTAGCTAAGATTACAGGTGCCCACCATAACACCCAGCTAGCTTTCTTAGAGACAGGGTCTTGTTCTTGCTCAGACTGGTCTTGAACTCCTGATCTCTATCAATCCACCTGCCTCGGCATCTCAGAGGGCTGGGATTACAGGCGTGAGCCACCATGCCTGGCCCATAGATGACTCTAGATGGTTTCCAAATAACTATTATCAACTTTGACAAATTAAAGATAAATACAAGAGAATTTGGGAGATGGGAAAGAGAAGAAAGGATTGGGGAACATCTTCATTTTACAAAGTGGGGAAGTGAGACATTTTACACACAGTTGATGGACCAACGGTAGAAGGTCATGCATATTAATTAAAATGAAAAAGGCATCTAATAAACATACTGACAAAAAAGGATATAACTATATTAGGAAGAAGTGAGAAACAAAGAAGGCTAATGGAGATCAATTAAATCTTCATTTATCTTATGTAAAAATAGAAAGATAATATCTAAAACTTATAAATAAAAAAATAGCACATATTACTTAGACATATGGAAAGAATTAAAAGCAGAAGTGACTGAGACGCCTGGGACCAGGTACATTTGCTTTCCATCATGAACATCTCTACTACTGGATTTTAAAATTATGAGGCTGAATTTTTCTTTGATAAAAATATAGTTAATGTAGGTGCCTCTGAAAAGGAAATACCAATACTTTTTCATGAAAATAGCACACCAAGCCTTCATGCTATATTCTCTGTCATGGCATCATAAACTCCTTGAGGACATGGTCCCTGTCCTACATGATCATCCTTGTACCTTTAGCATCCAGCACAAGACCTGGTACATAGCAAAGTATCTATCAGTAAAAAGAGGCTGAAGGGGTAGCACCCATAGCTCAGTGGGTAGGGCACCGGCCACATACACAGACGCTGGCAGGTTCGAACCCGGCCTGGGCCAGCTGAAAGAACAATAATGACAACAGAAAAAAAAAAAAAAAAAAATAGCCAGGCATTGTGGTGGGTGCCTGTAGTCTCAACTACTTGAGAGTCTGAGGCAGGAGAATCACTTAAGCCCAAGAGTTTGAGGTTGCTGTGAGCTGTGACACCATAGCATTCTATCCAGAGTGACAGCTTGAGACTCTGTCTCAAAAAAGGAAAGAAAGAAAGAAAGAAAGAAAGAAAGAAAGAAAGAAAGAAAGAAAGAACGAAAGAAAGAAAGAAAAGAATAATGAAATAAAAAGTTATGCACGTTCATCTATCTGAGAAGAGGCAAGGAAAAAGTGCTCAACATTAAATACATGAAGAAATCCATAAGAACTCTTATGCCATTAAATTTATCTCACATGTCACAGGCAATTTTAAACTGTTTTTGTTTCATCATACTGTGTCCTTCTGTTTTTCTTTTTTTCTGAAGTAGAGAGGTTAGCTTGGGATTAATACTGCAGGGTTGAATTTGAAGGGTATATCCTTTCCTATGTGACTTTGTCTCTTACTACCTGTTACCTTGCTTTGTGCTAACAGGAAACTTTCAAAGGTGAAAATGTGAGCTCTAGATTTTTACTCTTATTGAGGAAGAAATAAATTTGTACCTTGGAGTTGAAATTGCATTATGAGCACATTTGACTTTGGTGAATTTTGTTAGTTGCTACAATCATCACTTCCATCACTAACACCACCATTGTCACTACCACCATTATCACATCTCCAAACCAACAGTATCTACAAGAAATATTCAACAGTGCAAAGGATTTCACTCACCAGTTTCTTAAAATTGCACATCCCCAAGACCAGAGCATGATTTGGAGGGAGATGGGGGCCCTCCTCAGTCTATCTTAATTCCTACTGCTTTCCATAGTATGAACATCTCACTGCACTATATGTCTGTGATATATAATTTGATATTTACTATATGTAAATAATACTACTTAAATATGGTAGTTTTAAATTCTACATTCTTTTCAGGGTGCTGTTAAATAAGTCCTGTAAGATCACATTCTTTACATTCTAAAGTTAGGCTTATGTGACCTTCTGGTGGCTGCTATAGACATCACATTCTATTTAACTTGTTTCATAATGAATGAGAATGAATTTACAACCTTAGGATCCTAAGACATTATGGAAGAAAGGAACCTATTAAAACCTCCCGATTTAACTGAGGAAGAAGCTCACACTTAAGAGAAGAAAAATGAATTGACTGAAACTAACACAGAGTAGATTAGTGCTGGAGTACAGAGTAGAAATACAGGCTGTCCCAAAGGTAGTGCATAAAGTCACTCTACATAGAGAAAATGAGAAACAGTAGCTAAATGTACCTTTATTTATAGAATATCGATTACATAATTTTACAAAGTATTTACAAAATATTCTCTACTTTTTGGCCACTGTGCTAAAGTTGGGTACAGTAAGACCAAGATTAATAACCTCCTGGGATGCTAAGAAACAGCTTAGGGAAGGTGAAATTCAAATTAAATCTTAGAAATGAGTAAATGTTTAGCAGCTGTCCAGGGGAGTGATAAATTCTAGTCAGAGAGAGTAGCATAAATAAGGACATAGTGACATAAAATTGCATGATTTTTTTTTTTTTTTAGGGAAATAGGAGACAGTTTTGAGAGTAGGGAAGGGATTTCAAGCAAAACGAGTGATAAGTTTGGAGAAGTAGGACGATCATAGACATTTTGTGCTGTATCAAGGCATTTGAACTTTTATTCTGCAGGTAAAGTGGAGCTGCCAAATGAAGTGTTAGCAGTAGTATGGTGGTGTGACTGGAATTGTGCTTTCATTCTGGTGGCACTGTGTGCTGGAATACAGGTGGGCAGTATGGGCTTTAGAAAGTCACTGGGATGTTACACTGCAATCCAGGAAGCAGATGGGGAGGGTCTGGGTGACGGCAGGAACCAAATCTGCATTGTCCGTTGCTGTATCCCACATACTTAAAATATTGCCATGAAGTAAATCTTTGTTAAATGAATGAAAAGACAGCAATGACGGTATAATCTCCAGTAGGAACATTCTGTTACTTAGTTGGGGTTTGTGAACACAGATGAAACCCCAGACATGCATGTCTTAGTTGTAACTACTTGAAAGATTCAGTTGCTTTATTTGTAAAATTGCAAACTCATTGTAATAACAGCCAATAAGGAAAAGATCTGCCCAACTGAGTTTTTTTAGTTAACTGAGGATGAAGTGAAGTTTCCCAGGATAATATAATGTTCCTGCATTATACAGTATAATATGAATATTTAATATGCCTGCCTTTACGTAAGTAAGAAGAATGCTCGCAAAACGTACTTTTTGAGAAGTTCAGCACTTCATAAATCACAGACCTTTTATTTAATAACCAAAATACCTAAAAACTTTAAAGAAATGTATTAAATACAAATCTAATATTGTCATTGAGAGCCATTATGATTAAGGAGAAAGAAAAGTAATTTCAACTCAAGAAGTTACAAACGAAAGAAGTTGAGAGCTGTAGAACCCTGTGGGGAAAGAGATATATTACAGACTTCAAGTTTGCTTCAAAACTAGGAAGCATGAAGATGGTTCTAGAGATAATGTTTAAAACCTTGTTAAAGAAAAATCAACTTTAAAAAGCAAAGAGAACAGTAAATCTGAAGTCAGCTCACTCAGGATTGCTTGTTGTCTAAGAATATGATCCCTACCCCCACCTTCCTCTTTGCTTCAGCCAACTACTAATGTCTGTTGGACAGACATTGTTAGGGACCAAAAGCACAGGCATTGTTAGGGACCAAATTTGACTCATGGAGTCAAAAAAACAGAGGTGTGGCTTTGACACAAGCAAGAATATCAAATCAGAAATGTTCCCTTTAAGTCCGATCAAACTTTCAGAGTTTTTGGCTTACAGCAGAGCTAGGATGGAAATATTTCTAGTTCATAATTTACTTTTTAAAAAGTATTAAAATAAAAAAGTATTAAAATGATAAACTAATACAAAGTCATTGCAGAAAATTTGGAACATTCAGGAGGAAAAAAGCAAAAAAAAATATGTTTCCCCATGTTTGTTAAAATCTTTGTAAATAATTTTTAATTGGTTGCATGGTGCTTTATTTATGAGAATATCATAATTTTCTAAATAATTTTATTAATGGTGTTTCCACTTTTTTTTTTCTTTTTTGTATTTTTGGGCATACATAACTGTTCCACATCAAGATTTTTTTTTCCTAAAGATAGATTAGTAACATGGAATTACGGCTCTTCATAGTAAGCCCCAGGTAAGTCAGTCATAGACAGTCTGTCCTGAGACCCAGCTGCCCAGGAGATTCCTGACTGGGCATGCCGGCTGATAGACAAGTGCAGGCCTAGCCACATTAGGGCTTTTCATAACACGACAGGACCTCATCTTAAGTAGGCAGGTAACAACCTTGCACCCAAAATATATGTCCTGTGAAGGAACTGGGGAGATTCTAAACGCCATGATCACTAACCACCCCTCAGCCTGATACATCAATTATTTCTTGTTGAAATAGGTTTCTTTTGAGCTTATTTCAGTAGAAAATACATGGAATGAGAATGTATATCTCCGTGTTCATTTTTGGCAATTGAAATTATTTATATCAAAGGGTAGGACAGATTTCAGAAACAGCTATAGATAAATTAGGATAGAAACGTTTTCAGTGTTTAATCATAACTATAATATCACTCACTGCACAGAGAAGTGAAGTCCACAGTTACAAACCTGACGAATCTAATTGAGACAATAAATAAAACAAAACAAAAAGCTCAGGCTAATTGCATAAACCATAGAATTTGTTCTCTTTACCAGAAGACAAATTTCAGGGAAAGAAAATTCACCAAGGATATCTTACCCTGGCCTGGAACATCGTTAGGAAGTCTATGGTTCTTCCAGATGAATGTGGGGTTTGTGTCCATTGGGAAGGTCTTATTTACACGGGTGTCAAAGTTCAAAAGAGGTATGTACTGGGTCAGAGAACAAAAAAGAGAAAGGACACACAGATAAAAGACATTTTAGAATAATTTCTGATAAGACTGGTGGTCCTGCCCAACAACTCTAGACTTCCATAACACTTCTCAGCAAAGCAAGGTAATTGCTGACCAGGTAGTTAGGAGCTGATAATAGGTTCACAGCATGAACACAGATTTAAATTTCAGATGTGTCGATTAGTTTTCTATTTCTTTATGACTATACACTACGCCTTTAACCTCTGCTCCTCTGCCCAACACAGATTCTTTGGGTCTTTAAAGAAATAGTTTAAGTCTTTCATTTTATTAATACAAATGTTAAAATAGAGATCAAGAGATACTAAATGGCTAAGTCCAATCACATAACAAGTGACGAATGGGTGTTTTTTACAATATTAAGTTGCTTTTTGAAAATGATCTCTTAAAAACATGCTCGACAGCTAAAATCCACTACATCATTTTGATACCTGTCAAAGGACCCTGAAATAATTTTACGTTTCTTGACTACTATCAATTACATAATTTCTGGTCTTTTTCTCCTTTGATCTAATGTACTTTCTTGTAAGTGACACAAATTGGGTTTCTAAGATAAAAGGTTTCTCTTTCAAGTAATTTAACAATGAAAATATTAACATGTTCTTAAATTACTTCTGTATATATTGAGTCAATTTTGTAAGGGATATCTGAGAAATGACCATTCTTCTAAATTTACAATTGTTCCCTCAAAATATTCTGGGCAAAAGTTCTACATTTTCAAAATTTCTTTCTCTCTCTCCTTTTTCCTTTCCAAAAACAAAGTCCCACTGTGAGCCCTGGGCTAAAACCTGGTTGGGGGGATGGCAGGGAGCAGCTTCCTCAGCCTCAAAACTTTATTTGGGGGTCACGCCTATGATCCTAGCACTCTGGGAGGTTGAGGCAGGTGGATTGCTTGAGCTTAGGAGTTTGAGACCAGCCTGAGCTAGAACAAGTCCCCATCTCTAAAAAAAATCAGAGTCGGGGGGCACCCATAGCTCAGTGGTTAGGGTGCTGGCCACATGCACTGGGGCAGGTGGATTTGAACTCAGCCCAGGCCTGCTAAACAAAGACAAGAACAAAAAAATAGCTGGGCGTTGTGGCAGGCAGCTCACAGCAACCTCAAACTCTTGCACTTAAGCGATTCTCTTGCCTCAGCCTCCCCAGTAGCTGGGACTACAGGTGCCTGCCCCAACACCTGGCTATTTTGGTGGTAGTTGTCGTTGTTTGGCAGGCCTGGGCTGAGTTCGAACCTGCCAGCTCCAGTGTATGTGACTGGTGCCCTAGCTGCTGAGCCACAGGCGCTGAGCCTACATTTTTCAGTTTGAAGAACAGTCATGAATCTAACATAAGGTATCTCACCATATATTTGCCTCTCTCTATGGGAGGCAGGGGGTATTCCCCCAAGAGCAAACTCGGAAAGGAATGTAGTAGGCAACTTTGTAGTTACTACCAGGGGTGCCAAAAAAGGCATACACTTTTTTAAAAATGTTATCTATGAAGTACTTTTTGAAATTGAATTGAATTGCAGTAGCAACATGTAGTATGACATTTGCTCAAAAGATGGCTTTGAATGAACGCTAGTGTCGCCATATCACAGGCAAGACAGTCAAAGAAAATAGAAGCACGTTTGTCATTCAAGGAGCACAAGACCATTTTGAAGTGGTGTTTGAAATTTGAGAACATCATGGTGGTATGGGGAACCTTAAAGGATATGGTGTACCATAGAAAACTGGCTACACTGGTACTTCAGGAAGAAATTTAAATAGCATGCGTAGTGATAAAGTGGACATTTTGGTCAACGTTGTTCAAGCAGTAGTTGGCCATAATCAGAAGTGTCTGATGGTATCCAGTTTAATAAGCTTTTGTAATTGTAGAAGCCAAATGCGACTTATATTCATTGTGATCAGTATATATCTAGTATTATAATTTTAATACAGTTGTTTTATTTCTTAAAATGTGTATACTTTTTTGGGCACCCTCTGTATTCGTAACTGAAGCATTGAAGGGATCTATTTTAAGGTAGTCTTATAGAATGCATGCCAGATATAGCATTATATTAAAGGTTCAACATAGTAACTACAAATTGTGGATTACTCTTTTGAAAATGCTGCCCCCAAATTTCTGGTTTAGTTTTCTCAATCAGAACATCTTTTCTCTAGCTTTCCACGTTTGCCACTGCAGGCAGAGCTGGGTCAATACGTACAGTCAATATATGACATAAAGGTGTCCCAACGCTCACACTGATTAGTGAAAAGTAAAGAACTTTTCCTTTTAGATTCCTAGTTGGGTCAGGACCTGATCTCCTGAAAAAAAAATTCTATTGACCACTTGGTTAGTTGGAACAATGACTTTTGTAGTTTGGACGGACATAGTTTTGGATGACATAAAAACAGATGCTTAGTTTTTAAACTGAATACTGATCAGCCATCCACTATGTGCCAGACAGGAAGCTAAGCACCGGAGAGGTGAGTAGGGCCACTCTCTTTCTTTAAAGAACCTACTATTTAAGTGAGGAAAAAAGACACATAGTGTGAATGAAAACATCACATTATAGGGCTGTTTACGTGGGCCTCAGAGACTACACAGTTAATGATTTTCAAGAGAGTTCAAATGAAGAGAACAGAAAATATTTCATTAAAATCTCTGTATGTGAAGATGAATAAACAACTCTTAAGAAATATCTGTATCATCTCATTGGTATCCCATCAATAGTCTGAACATTATATTGCATAATTTACTCTGAGTCGGTATACATACATACATATATAACTGTAAGGGTGTCCTAATGTTCACACTGAATAGTGAAAAAAAAAATTCACTAATTTTTATATATCTAGTAAATAGAGTAAGTATTCTGAGTAAGGAGTTTTTATAGGTCAAACTGCTTAAGAAGTACTGCCCAAGTGTAGCATAATTGTAAAGATGAAATGAACTGCCTTCAGATCTACACATAATTTCTCTAATTCCCTCACTATTGCTTCTTTTCTAAGTCACCTCTCCTCGCCCAATCACATCACCCTGCATTTCCTGATAAGCAGTGAGACGTACTTTCTTGGTGTCCACAGAGGTATACAGAAGCACCATGGTATTGTCCACATCCCCACAGTCATCCAAAGTCACCGGACCCCCATACCCTAGGGCAAAATCAGAGCACGTTAGAGGACACTGTTGACTTCTTGCCTGACAGACAAGTTGGACCCTGACTGAGAACGTAAAATGGATTCAAATGGTTGTGTTTCAAATTCACTGAAAAATTGTGGACCTTAATGGTTCAATCAGAGGGCACCCTGACTGATTTCTTGACCCTGAGATCTCTGAGGAGTATTTTTACAGGAGATGTTATTTATCTGGAAGGAAAAATCTTTTTCATTACATTTAGGATAAGACTAATGTAATCTGTTAATTAATCCCTCAATTAGGAGTGATTCATTTTTGCTAAGAATATCTCCTAAACTAGTAACACACTAATATAGGTTACTGGGAAATCTGACTTAGATTGTCAAAAGATCAACATTTTTTCTGTATCACTCATGTCCAAAGAGACCTCTTCCTGCCATTCTCCTGCACCACAGACATCGCTACAGCTCAGCCTTCATGCTGGGCATCTGCCTTCTGCAGATAACAGAGGAAGACTCACTTTGCAGGAAGGCAAAGGTTTCCCAGGATAAGACTCTAAGGTAAGTCAGAGAAGGCACCTATCTTTCATCTTTTACTCAGTACATGTTGCATTTAAAAGAAAACTTCTTCATAATCTCTAAATGAGATCTGGGAAACGAAAGATGGGGATTTTAATATGCGTGTGTGGGAAAGGGGAATGCTGTCACTCTGTGCAGTTTGGAGGGGTGTGTATTGTTGTGGATGGTATTATTATGAGGAGTTTTGATAGTTGCTGATTTAAAGCAGGGTCCCAGATCCTTAAAGGACAGAAAGGGAAATATGGTGGAACCATAGTAAAAGTGCAAATATTTCCCTTCTTGCTAGTCTCCAAGCATTCAAGTCAAGACATCACTACTCAAAATGTCCTGTGATGAGCTTGTTCATAAGTACAGATACTGAGCTATATGTTCTTTTTATGATACCCAAAGGCTATGACAGTCTATAGAATAAATGGGGATCCAGTTATCAAAAGCAGCATCCCCCAAGTTTGTGCAATGATGTTTGCTTCTAGTTGAGTTCAGAGGTATTTAGCTATCAAGTCATCCATCTAATGCCAACCCCCTCATCGTTTCCCAAAGTCCTTTCAGAAAGCCCACATTTCTTCAGCTTTGTTATTTGCTCTTACAAGCTGAGTACCTTCAAAAGTGATGTTCCTGAAGGCGTAAGCAAACTTGGGGGTGGGAATAGATTCTTTATTTTCAAGAAATATCTTCAGCATGTGTCCAAAAAGCAAGATTCCATTCAAGTAGGCAACACCAAAGTCATTTCTTCCCTGAATGAGAGAGAAAAATCTTAAAATGGGTCCCCCAAAAAGACAGTTTAGTCTTGAGCTAGGAACAAAAGGTTCTTGGGCTCAGCAAAATAATTGGAAAGCCAAAAGGATGTTAGAGGAGTTGGAGGAATGTTATTAAAGGAGACTTCTAGAAAAATCCCTCTTGGGTCAGGGCTCTTTATTTTCCCATGTCACAATTCTGCCTTCTGTTTGCACCACCAACACCAGAATACAGCCTTTGGGGCAGAAACTATAAACAATTATGCTTTCTTCCCGTAGTGATAACATATACAATTGCAACCAGGAAAGACAACATGAAGCATTTTTATAATTTTTGTATGATTTTATACGGAGATAATGTTTGTTTATAGATGAATGTTTTCATTAAAGTGAAAAAGAGAAAACAAACAACTCCACAAAAACAATTCCTGCCTTTCAGTATCCTGGATGGGACTTGAGCATTTTTGATTGGATGATACTTTTGGACTTGCTCTGAAGACAGTTCTGGTTGGTTATTCCCAGATGTCTGCCCTGGGAAAGCCATGCAGAGGGTCAGAACCCCTCTGCCTCTGTAGCTGGTGCATGGTGGGCTTCACAGAGCTGAGCTATGAATAAAACGCTCTCACCCTACTGAGACTGAGTGACGACTGTTACCGCAGGCATTTTGGTTTACCCACTTATGAACAATTATACTTTTGCCAGAGCTGAGAAGATGGTCAAGTCTTATCACCACATCTGGCTACTGCACCCAGAATTATATTTGCTAGAATATATAAAAAGGAAAAATTCTCTTTCATTTGTTTCCATGTCTTTTGCTGAAGTCATTATTTCATGAGATGAAAAGAAAGCAGTTGAGACACAGTCCCTAATTCTGGTTGTAAATTGGAAGGCTTGTAATTTATTGGTCTAGGGAAAAACTCTGAGAGGTATCCGACTTTCCCTATAGGTTTTTGGGCCTGACTCTGACTTGCCCTCCGCATGTTATTTCAGGTCCTCAGGATTGAGCCTTCTTTCTCCTCACACTGCAAATCTGCTCTTAGCTGTTGATCTCTGAGGGCAGAATGCACCCAGTAAATTTAGTCACATTAATGCAGTGACTCATAAAGCCCAATGTGCTAGTTGAGTCCGGGCCCTGCATTATAATAACATGCTCATGATTTAATGTCCAAACAGAGACCTTTTTCTGCGATAAATGTTAAACCAGATGAAATATGGGGATAACAAGAATAAACCAGCACTCTCCTGGGCAAATTTGAGCAGTGCTTAACTTAATTATAATGAAGGAAAATGTCTTAACCTAGGAATAAACATATCCAAAGGTAGAATTTTGGTATCAGTGGCAGGAAAATGTTGCCTTAAGATGTAGGGAAATTTCCAGTAACTTTTTCTTTAGTTTGCACTATTGAATTTTTACCTCCTCTAAGTGTGGGGTTTCTTTCTCTCTCTTTCCCTACTGTTCATTTCTGCTCTGCAGTTGCAGGGGTGTCCCCTGTTGTGCCGGTTTGCAGCTTAACAGAGTGACCTCCAGTTTGGGGAGTGATTCTGCCATTGCAAACTACTGCTCATGTAGTTGTTCTCAGTTAATGTTTGTTGAGTGAATTTAAAAGAGTAAAACTAATTGCTCATTTTAGAATTGGGGTCCTAAATAGCAGAATAATTATTTTCTTCCTGACAAAGAAAATAAAACTATATTATCTACGCTGTAATATAAAATAATAGCTTACCAGTGAAAAGTTTTTGAAGAGAGAGTAATTTGCAGTGAGATTTTCAGGAGGCAGCGTCAGAACAAGGACATTTTCCATAAAGTCAGGAGCTGTGATATTGTCCTTAAAGTAGTAGTTACTATAATAAAATGCACAGGTTTCTCATGAAAATTAGGTTTCACCAAAAATAGAAATGCATTGTCAACAATTCACACAAACTATAACCCAGCCTTGAAAATAGTTTAAAACATTTTTTCCCATTAAGTTACAAAACTTTCTATGTTCCACAACTAGGATTTATTTTCTTCTATGCTTGCTAAGCTGAATAAGAGAATGTAGGCAGCCATGGTTAGCAGAAACAAATGGGAAGGAAAATCAGAATATAGATACTTCTATAGCATCTCGAGATTCAATCTTCTCATTTGTAAAATGAAAATTAATGTGTCCTTTTTACAAGGGTGCTTGTAGGATAAACTGTGATAATCAGAGTAAAATACTCAACGCAGTACTTAGCACACAGTAAAAGTGTTTAAACACTAAATATGCTGGGATTAATGCCATGTGCCTATAGTCCCTGCTGCGAGGAAGGCTCTGGACATGTGAGCTGGTACTTGCTTTCAAGGCTTGGTTTATACTGGAAACTTTCTCTACTGGAAATGCCCTTAACAATGTAGAGATATTGGGACATGGTACAGAGAAATTCTATCATTAAAATTACTTTTCAGATGGTGAAAGATAAGCATAAAATACTAATCATTTTCTCTAACACTGTAAGCTTCTTGTTATACATATGAGACACTAGCTTATTGATCTTGTATCCTCAATTCCTAGACAATTCTTGGCACTTTGTAGACTCTCAATACTGTCTGAGATTGTTCTGCAAATCCTGGTTTCTAAGCTTACTAATTGGATGTCTTAATATGAAAGGAGTCTAACATGTTTGAAATGCTATAAATAGGGTGATCATTATTTAATGATTTTTAAGGGATGGGGGTCTCACTACATTGTCCAGGCTGGTCTCAAACTCCTGGGCTTAAAGTGATTCCCTTGGCTCAGCCTTCTACGCACCTGGGACTACAGGCACTTGGCACCACTCCCAGTATATTTAATGTTTAAATACTTTGATTATGTGCTAAGGACTGTGTTGAATACTTTTTCCTATTACTACATCTAATCCTAAAAGTACCCTTATCAAGAAGACATCTTAATTCTCATTTTACAAATGAGAAGATTGAATCTCAAGATGCTAAAAAAAAAAAAAAAAAAAAAAAAAAAAAAGAAAAGAAAAGCTTAATAGAATCAGAAGTGTTAAAATAGTTTGAACACAAGTTTGCTTAGTTTTGAATCTCAGGATTTTCCTAAAACATAGACAGACATCCTTTGGGACTAATGACAAAGGAATGCCAGTATTTTGATAAAGAATCATGGAAAGTAAATTTCTTTTTTTTTTTGAGACAGAGTCCCACTATGTTGCCCTCGGTAGAGTGCTGTAGCATCACAGCTCACAGCAACCTCAAACTCTCAGGCTTAAGCGATCCTTTTGCCTCAGCCTCCCAGGTAGCTGGGACTATAGGCACCCGCCACAATATCCAGCTACTTTTCTGTTGTAATTGTTATTGTTGTTTAGCAGGCCCAGGCCAGGAGCGAACCCACCGGGCCTGGTATATGTGGCCTACACCCTAACCACTGAGCTACGGGCACTAAGCCCATCGAAAGTAAATTAAACCAACTGGCTACCCCGAGGACTCCTTCTAGAGGGCAAAGCAGCTAAAAAATTGGATGTGGTTTTTGGAGGGAAATATTGACAACTTTGCCCTCTTTTCCTTAGTTTTGTAACTGAAAGGTTGTGATGGTTAATTAAATTATCTTCCTGTACATCTAGCCATCAAAGAGGCCTGCAGTTCCTATACTTCAATTCCCCTCATGCTTTGAAAAGTATAGTTAATGTAGGAGAAACAAACTGGCAAATTATGGGAAGGTTGTAGAACAGTAACAGCCTGTGATCTGAATACAGACAGGTAATGATTAATGATCCAGTAAGATAAGTGAAGTCATGTGATGTACCTGCTGGGGACAAGGGGCACAGCCACACTGGTGACACCTTCGTTAAGCCTAATCAGACTCAGATATCACTGTGGCACAGTTTGTTAGTGGGGTCTTCACCCTTACCAGAAGATGAGTGGTTAAAAAAAAGAAAAAAGATAGGGATGTGACAAAAGGTGGTTTCTTCTGTCTAAAATTTCCTCGCCTTAGCCCCAAAGAAGTCACTAACTCATGACTGTGCCACAGAGGACAGAGATTAATTTTGTAAATCAGACACATATAATTGAAACTCTACCCTTCTCAGAGGTGAAAGTAACCTAGGACCAAAGGCCATTAGCAACTGAAGGGAAAAAATGTGGCTTACATTCCCAGGAATAATATTATTGAGTCATTAGCTGATTTGTCACCTCCTGGACAAAGACCTTAAAACCAGGCTGTAAATCAGGATGTGATGTTGACAGAGCAGGTCTCATAAATGAATGCTATAATTGACTTACGAATGAGGGTGTGATTAAGAAAGAATGGAATGGACATAGCTACAAGAGGGACTCTACCTAACAAATTCAAATGTTGTGATTTGGTTGTTTGTACCCTCACATTAACCTGAAGTTAAAAAAATTGTTTTTTCAACCAGAGGAAAAAAACCCCCACAAATAATGTATTAAAGAAAAAGAAAAAAGTTTTTTTCTGAGACAGAGTTCCCCTGTGTTGCCCAGGCTAGAGTGTCATGGTGTCAAACAAGCTCACAGCAACCTCAAACTACTGGTTCAAGTGATCCTCCTGCTTCAGCCTCCCAAGTAGCTGAGAATACAGGTGCCTGCCACAATGGCTAACTTTTCTAATGTTAGTAAAGACAAGGGCTCACTCTTGCTTGGGCTGGTCTCAGACTCCTGAGATCAAGCAATCTTCCTGCCTGGGCCTCTGAGAATACTAGAATTATAGGAGTGAGCCACCACACCCAGTTAGGAAAAAGAAGATTAATCAATATAGATACCACACTTAACAGTTTATTTACTATCAATGGAAGGGGCTCGGTACCCACCTATCAGGTATGATGTAGTGATATACTGTACACTTTGGACTTCACCTTACAAATGCAAATAATGTAACCCAATCGTATGTGCCCCCATATTAACCTGAAATTTAACAAGTGGAACAGACAGAGTGTATAGAATAAATTATTCAATAATTGCAAGGCAAGAGAAAAAAAAAGAAAGAAAAGAAAGAAAGAATGGAACTTTAGTTTGAATATTACCATTCTATTAAACCCTATTAAAAGGCTGTGCAAAGCAAGAGAAAAGAAAACATCTCCTGCAAATCCTTGAAATACTTCCTTTCTGGAAGGAAGCAGTTTCTTCCAAATATTATACCTACTTGAATAGATCCACAAGAATAATGACAATGTCTTCAGCCACTGTGTGGTTACCCCTGAGGGTGCTGATGGTGGCTGGTGTGCCACACATAACGATCACTGGAGAGGAGAGGAGGACAAGGGGAGAGATACATGATGGTCCACACACAAATGGGGAGAAACACAGTTGCCAGAATTTGAATCCAGTATGTACATGTTACAATTTCTAAAAATTAACACCAATTCCTCAAATTCTCCTTCCTGTATTACTATTACTTTCTCGTGTACAGCTAGTAGAGTCAGAATAGAGTTACATGGGATCTTTAAAAAAACCACTTAACTCATTCCTTTAATTTTTTTTTTGAGACAGAGCCTCAAGCTGTCGCCCTGGGTAGAGAGCTGTGACATCACAGCTCACAGCAACCTCCAACTCTTGGGCTCATGTGATTCTCTTGCCTCTGCCTCCCAAGTAGCTGGGACTACAGGCACCCGCCACAATGCCTGGCTATTTTTTTTTGGTTGCAGCCGTCATTGTGGTTTGGCTGGCCTGGGCTGGATTTGAACTCACCAGCTCAGGTGTATGTGGCTGATGCCTTAGCCGTTTGAGCCACAGGCGCTGAGCCTCATTCCCTTAATTTTATAGATTTAAAGAGGCTGAAGCCAAGATGCCAAAGGGTCAAAGAGCTAGTAGATGATAAAGATAGCTCTCACGGTCAAGTTCATGAGTCTTGGTTTAGTGTTTATTCCATAATACTAGGCTGGAGTGGTTACAAAAGCTATTTTCATAGCAAAGTAAAGGGCACCTCATGACTTATAAAAGTGGTTGGAAAAGATATAGTAGAAACGAATGTGGGAAGAATTTAGGAAGTCTTCCTGAACAGTGTTCCCTGGGCTTTGTCCATAGCTTAACTTGAAACTCCATCTTATTAATGTCAGTGACAGTTTCCAATCTGAAGTTCCACCACCAATTTCAGCCAGCTGCCTACGGAATGCAAGGCTTTAAGAGTAACAGCAGTTGGGAGACCCTTTGGTAGATCTTTTCATATGCTGTGTATTTAGTTGAATTGCAAACTCTTCAGGGATATAAATAACTTTATACTTCTTCTCCTTCTTCATATTTGGGTTAACGTGTCTGCAACTGATAGATTCGTAATGTAGCCCCTGCTTGATAATGGCAGTAGATGATCTGAGTGATCTCAGGAAATCTGCCAAGCAAGGATCTTTCCTTGTAGGAAATTCCCACGATTGATTCCTTTGCTTCTGATATATTCTTGTCTGCAGACAGAATTATGTGGGAACTATAACAAATCCCCTAGTAACTTAGGATGATTTTATCCCATTAGCCATTTACAATTGGCCTGTAGCTGGGAGATCATTGAGTAAGTGAGATACAGAAAGATTAGGAAGGCGAGACAATCTTTGCTTATCCTGTAATTTTTCCCAAGGCTGTGTAATCAATGCATTTACCTTTTCGGACACCAGGGGTATCAGGATTCAGAATGTGTGAGGATTAGTCACAAATCCAATAGAATGTTGCATCGAAGTGAACTTAGAAAGCAGTTCACTGAGAGTGGGTCATGGTATTCTTTCAATTTATAAAAGCTGGAGTTTAGCATTATCATTACTTTTGTTATGTTAATGTAATCACTCGATACTATTTTTAGTAGTATTAGTCAATGAAAGGAATGATACCATGTATAATGAAGTCACATGAAATTATGCATCTCCCCAAATATACAAAATATATACAGGTAAAGATAATAGCCCTGCAGTGGGAGACTTTTCAAAATGCCTCAGACAGAGATAGTAGAAGCAGAAATTGGCAAAAATTTAACTTGTTGTCTTTTTACCATTGCTTTTCCTGTTGTGGTCTGTTAAGATAGCCTGAAACTGATCCTTATTTCTCAATGTCTCCTTAAAACTGAGTTCCTGGGAAAAATAGGAAACTCCAGCCTCCAGAGCATTGAGGTACCTAGAACAGGAAAAAGAGAAACCAAGAAACCAGCTCAGTTCCCTTATGGGCTTCCATGCCTTTCACTTTTTATTTGCAGATCTTTCCTGGAACTCATTCTTCTAAAATTCATTCCCACTATTAACCACTATTAACCTAATAGACACAGCACACCATGATACCACTGGTATGGATTGCAAACAGCTAATTTACTGGAAGGATGGAGTGGGTTAGGGATTCTTCCCATATATGGGCAAGCAGTGCACATTTGGCAGGTCCCTTATGATGGTTTCCTGCTACTTGCTGAAGGAAGATTCTACTCTGCTCTGCAAACCAGTCCCATTATCACAGATACGTTTGAAACTGTTGCACCTACAGTACAACAATTCAGAGTTGATAGGAATAATTTCTGCTCTTATATGAAATGGAAATGTGTGTGTTCTAAGTTCACCCTAAAGTTTCTAAGATGAGGTTTCAGGGCTGAGTTCTGTACTTCCTTAGATGTAATCCCTGGTGGCATTTCACCTTCCTCTTCTGCATACTTAGGTGGAGGAAGACTGCACAACAAAGTCACATCCTGAAAGTAACAGACAGTTACCCGAACAGAAGATTCCCTCTACTACTTTTGTTGGAGTCAAGTGAACCTTGCAATTTTTTTTTTTTTAGCAATGGAGCCCATTATTCCTGTTCTCCCCACCTCTCATTCCTCTGGAAAGGTGTGAAAGAAATTTTTTCTAACTAATGTAGGTATGATGAGGATGCACATTCTCTGGTATCATATCTTACACAGCAACACAAAAATCCTAACTTCTAGTTCTCATTTTATTTATCTGTAAAATAGGGATCATATTACTTGTTTTCTTCAGAGAATGTACTGTGGGGAATCAATAAAATTAATATGAATGTACTTTCAAAACTAGAAAGTGTTGCAGATGCAAGATGTGCTGCTTATTTTTACAACTCTATATTCATTTTGACCTCTTAGCTTTTACATTGTGTAAGAAAGTGGGCTGGTGTCCGTTCCCAACACGGTTAGAGGTGGAAGGCGCTTCAGCTAACACGTAGGTGACCTGCCATAAGTAGGTGACCTGCTATAAGTCTCTGGCTTCTCTACATAGCAAATGCTAGCAAGTGCTAACTGAACAAAAATGATCTTGCTTACCAGAAACAGTCTTCAGACTCCGTGCCATCCTTGTAAACATATGAAGAGTTCCAGGAAAATGTTTTAAATGGCATATCATTGATCCTCCAAAAGTTAACCAAGAAGTACATTAATTTCCTGGCTGGAGTCATTAGCCTGGTTAAGGTTTCTTTATAGTCACATGACAATCCAAAACTTCCAGCTGAAATCATGGGGTAGTTCAATTCTGTGTCAAGGCTATGCCAAGAGGTGAGAAAGAAACCAGTATCAGGATTAACTTAAGTAGCACAAATAAGCTTCCTTTTTAACCTGTGCCATCCAACATGTCCATATCATGGCAAGAACGAAACAGGGTCGCAAGGGCAGGTTTCTCATTCATACAAGTGTCCCTCCCACACAGAGGAAATGAAAAGCAATGAACACTATGCTATGTCTCAAGCACACTGTCATGAATAAAGCACACTTTCATGAATAAAGACATAGCAATGAACAATATGCTATGTCTCAAGCACACCATAGGGGGTTTCATTCATTGCTTACTTTGATTTATTCCGAAATGAGTTATTATGGTATCTGGGCTAGGACGTAGTGCTAAGGAAATAGAGGATGGGCCACCACAGCCACCATTGAGTGTAAGGGTGCCTACTGCACTTTTTCCTCCATGTTGTGAGCTGTCTTTGGGACAGACATCGGTTGAAGCTTTGGGAGCTTTTTTCCCGCTTAGCATCTGAACCGTCTTGTACTTCCTAAATATATCAAGCTTCATTCCCAAGCAGGCCTTGACAAATGCCAGGAACGATCTTCCCCTGCCTCTCTGCCAGAAGGACTCTTACTCATTTCTCAGATCCTCGCCTACATATCTCTTTATCAGAAAAACTTTCCTTGATACCTGAGACCAGGTAATGGTCTTCTCTGTTTAATATCTATCTTCCTCATTAGAACTTAGTATCTGTAGGCTCCTTGAAGGCAGGGGTTGTACCGGGGTGTCCACCACAGCATCTCGTCTGCCCAGCTGGTATGGAGGTGCTCAGTGTATACCTAATGAACATCCCCTTCCATCTCTAGGGCTCCAGGCTTGCCTCTCAAACTCACCATGGTTATAGCAGATGTATCCATCCTTTTCTTCCTCAAAACTTCTCCTTACCCTTTCCGATTCTTGTAGCGTTTTGTTATCTCAAAGGCTTCTTTGGCTACTTTCTATCCTCACCCCCACAGCCCATCAGTTCTCAAGTACTCCTGATTCTACCCTCCACTAACTTCTCAGCCATCCTCCTTCCCACATCCACAGCTCTCTCACTGGTCTAGGGCCCTGTCCCCGCTGACTTTCCTGACATCAGTCTCTGCCTATGTCTCTCCTACACACTGTGGCCAATTATCAAAGTTAAGCTTTCTTCTCATGGCACAAACCATAGCGGCTTCTGATGTAAATCTCATGGAATGCAAATTCCTTCACCTGGACTTCCCTCCCATGGACTTCTAGGTATGGCCCAACTCACCTTCTCTAGTCTTCTATCTCTGTTATTCCCCTATGCATTTCCTGAACTCCAGTTAATGCAGACTGTCACAAAGTCCTTCACCTCTCTGCTTCTTTGCTTTTTACGTATACTTCTTCTTCTGCCTGGCTGGAAAGCTTATCCTCTCATCTCTACCCATTAAAATTGTACCCAGTCTTCAAAGGGCAAAAGACACAAGCTCCTTCATGAAGTCTCTCTCTCTCGGAGCTTGGCCCCCTCACCCAGAGGCGACCCCTTTTTTCTGTGCATCCTGCCACTTCTCGTTTGTACTTCTCTGGTTGAAGCTTTCGCACTCTGCCTTGTGTTGGTCAGCAGAGTCCTTGGCACTTCTACTTGGCTAGGTAGAGGCAGGGTTTTACTCTCCTCCCACACCACTAAAATGCTGCCTTGCACATACAAGGGTGAATCGATTTTCCTAATCCTCCTTTCCTTCTGATTGTACTCAATAGCAATATTACTAAGTGATTAGATGATGGCTGGGAATGAGAGCAAGGAAGAGTAAGTCTGTACCTGTCTACACTTTGCCACAGAAGACGGACTTTAAAAAGTGCCTCTGTGGCGTGCCAGTGGGATGGCATGGGCCTGAGCATCTGAGTCTGTCTGTACTGTGGGTGTGAAGCATCAAAAGCACTTTGCAGGCTCGGCACCTATAGCTCAGCGGCTAGGGCACCAGCCACGTACACCCAGCTGGCACATTCCAACCCGGCCCAGGCCTGCCAAACAACCATGACAATTACAACAAAAAAAATAGCCGGGCATTGTGGTGGGTGCCTATAGTCCTAGCTACTTGGGAGGCTGAGGCAAGAGAATGCTTAAGCCCAAGAGTTTGAGGTTGCTGTGAGCTGTGATGCCACAGCACTCTACTTAGAGTGTGACATAGTAAGACTCTGTCTCAAAAAAAAAGCACTTTGCAACAGAAATTTCAGAGGTCTGTTTACCCTCTGAAATCTACTGCAAGGGATCTTTCTACACAACTTTCCCTGTGTAGATAAAAGATGATATTTGACTCAGGGTCAGCCTGAACAGGTGAAAGAAAGGTACTTGAGAGGGATTTCGACTGGCAAAGGAGTGATCAGGAGAACAAAGTGTTTTGCGCTGATACAAATTACACTGCATGAAATGAATGGGAGGGAAAAGATGATTTTCCCAAAGCCAGAAACATATTTTCATTCTTAAATATATTGAAAGCTTTTTTCTCAGATGATAAGAATATGGTGCAAAGTACTTCAACATGTTGCTTACGTAATCCTCGAATAACCCTATGAAATAAATACCTTGTCATTTCCCCTCCTTTCACAGACCTAAGGTTAGAGCCCCGCTAACAGCCTGAGGTGCTCACTTCCTCTTGTGGTTTTCTGCCCTCTGCCCATACCTTTGTGAATATTTTATTCATTCAACTCCTCAAATTGTCCAATTTCACTGGCTCCCCTGCTTCCTGTCAAAATTCTTTTTGCCTACACCACATTGCCCCTTAAGCTCGGGTGCTAGTAACTCAGCCGAACAGCTGCTGTGGTTCACCCCTCACTGAGCAAAAATAAAGTTATCTGGATCAAGAAATGAACGCTGCAGAGAGATGGCACAATGCTGCAGCCTCAGCATGCATGATTGTGACGTGTTGACAAAACTGCTGTTTGATGAATCAGTTAAATTGCAGTGTCATGTCTTGACTTCAATTCACGGTAATATTAGACAACAGCGAAGCCAACTACTTACTACATCTGGAAGGTGGAATACGTGCATGAGGGCCCTATGAGGGCACAGCCCAGTGTTTTTTCTTTCTGTAGGAGGAAACAAAAAACACACAACTAGGGTTTTGGGGATTTAGTTTTAATCCCTAAAACTAAAAAAAATTATGCAACGGACAAGAAAGAAGAGGCTCCTGCAAGATGAGGAGGTGGACCTCCCAAAATGCTTGAACAGAGCAGAAAGGAGCAGTGTAGGGTGCCTTGGGCTGGGCAGGGCCGACTAAGGCATGAAGAGGTCTGGGAGGGAAGAGATGCTGAGAGTGGAGGGGAAAATGTTCCCTAAAGGTGAGCTCCCTGGAGGTGAATCTGGATTCCTCACCCGGGGATGGGGAGAAGTGGCAGAGGAACTGGGGACAGGCTATACCATGTTAAAAGCAGTTCTCAGCAGACCAGATTGTGGGGAGGTGAGATTTGGAGGAGCTTTGAAGGGAGAGGCAAGTTTCAGTTGCAGGGAGAGCTACACAGCAGGGCCAAAGTAAACAAAATACAGTGTGATCGACTGGGTGATCATTGATCTTTTTTTTCCTCCAATTTCTCCAGGGGAACCTGGTTAGGCACATCTCACCCCTGGCTCTCTCTGTAGAAGCAGCATACACTCTTGGAGTTGTGACAGGGAGTTTGTCAAACTATCCTTACTCACTCCTCACTCTCCCAAGATTGGGCATCACCGCTGTGATCAGCCACTCTTCGGGACACGAGTGTGGCCTGTCTGCTCAGTGTGACATTACTGATGGAGGTTTTACAGCCACGGGTCCACACCCAGTGTCCAAGAAGGGATTCTTGGACAGCCTTTTCTTCAGTTTCTGTTGTTGCAGGGTAGAGATAGGGTACTCACACACCTACTTGTCTCCAGAGAGCTTGCCATAGTTTCTTAAAGCTCTGATTGGGGTTAGGGGTTGAGAGTTGAGAGGAGGAACTAGACCAGAATCTCCCTTCCCAAGTCCATCCTTTGACACGAGTTACTACTTTAAATTTAGCTGTCAGATTCAGACTATAAGCAATTAACCTGCAACCTGACATACGGTAACAACTTGCAAAGGAGATTTCTGGTGTGGGCCTTAAAAGGTGCTTTTAAACATGGTTTATGTGATATTTCTTGAAGGACACAAAGGCAAAAGAGTAGGCAAATCCTTTTAGGAGGATTTGTTCTGTAAAGTTTGGATTTAGTCAAAAGGCCATATTCAAGGATGCAGAAGGCCACAGGTTCCCCACCCCAGAACAATTTAAAATAATTCCGCTCTATGCCACTGAAAGTGTACAGATAGTACATGGCTGAAGTTCTCCCTACTTTCCTGGATTCCTGGAGGCTATGAGCTGAGTCTACAAAAGCAGTTACTTACTAACAGCGTCCTGAGCAGGTTGAGACCTTCACAGGTGCTGCTCCGGCAGTCCCCTGAATTATGAATCACATAGTCCGAGTTGAAGAAAGTAGCATTCACAGTCACATTTATACCTGTTATTCAGAAATGAGGGAAAATAGAAAACTAGAGTTATTTTTCAGTAGCTTATATCAGCCATGAGATTTACTGTGTGTGTGGGGGGGAGTGGATATCCATTTTCATGTCTAGGAATATTTGAGTTCTGCATCCCTGTTTTTACTCACAGTCACTTCTTTCCCTATTTAACTCTCTCCAGCAGTGTTGTGGCACAATTTACCCACCATAAAAATTGTCCATTTTAAGAAATAATTCAATGACTTTTAGTAAAGACGTAGAGTTGTGCCGGGAGCCAATACTTAAGAGCAAGCTCACCTTGGAAACTTATCACTTAAGTCAAGTGCTTGGAAGGTTACTGCCCTAGGTGAAACGAACATCCTGACCGTTGGATTACCACACCTGCTCCTGGAATTCCCCACCCTCTCATACCCCCGAGCACAATTCCCCCCTCCACTTGTGTTTAAATAGCTGTTAAAAAATAAAGTTTTTTGGAGTTTGATCAGAATCCTGTCTTTCTCCCCAGTCTTCGTGCCTCTTGTTCCCTCCACTCTCCCTTCATACCCTAGGTCCCTGCTGAACTAGCCCCGCGGGGCGGGGCAAAAAACAATTACATTCTCATAAGAACAATTAAACACTTATATAGTCCAGTTCAAAGGTAGAGGGAAATGGTAGTGGGGAGGAAGTTTGGCAGAAGGAAGGGCCTGAGGTGGGATCTCACCTAATGTGTACATTGTGAGGATGCATAACATGCCTCCTGGGTGAGGGGCTCTTCTACAGATGGAACTTTACCCTGGAATGTAACCTAAAAATTGTACCCTTGTATTATTTTGATTTAATTAAAACAAACAAACAAACAAACAAACAAAAACAGAGGAGACTTGCTCTGCATTTCACTACTAACCCTGTCAGGGCAGATTTCCTACCTGTTCTCCTTTACACTACTAATCCTGACATATTAGAGGTGAAATACTGAGCAGTTCTCCTCTGTAATGGAGTAAAAGGTGAGAAATCTACCCACCATCTTCCCATTCAACACTGGACACAACTGCAAGAGGGACTCTACCTGATAAATGCAAACATTATAACCTAGTTGTCCGTACCCTCACATTAACCAGAAACAAACAAACAAATAATTATATCATTTTGAGAATGACTTAATTCACCAACTAAATAATTTGAGCCTGCCTTTTGTTTGAGGGATGGGGAAGATGAATTCGATTTATTTAGGTGATATAAGGTTATTCAGATTTTCTATTTGATGTATGTTAATACTGGTAACTTTATTTTCAAGTCATGATAGTCTAGTATTACAAATTTCTTGGAGTCATTGTTATATTTTATGTATGATATTTCCTTGATATACTATTGTACTTTATAAGATAGATCTTTAGTGACAATTCTTCTTTCAACCCTATTGTTCTCAATTTATATTTTTTCATTCCATTCCATGATTCCACACTTATAGAAAAGAAATTAGGATGAAACACTAGAATTTAGCTGCCACATTGTAAAATATATATTTGGAGTTGATCCCATTTCCTGACTACAACTCCTAAAATGTTCAGTGTCCAAAGTGATGTCTTCTTTAAAAAATTTCACGTATTATGGGTACCTTTTGTGTGCTAATGATATGAATGGCAGCTGGCAGCCCCCGGGTAACTGCAGGGTAAGGACTGGTCACCAGATAGACCAATGCATGATTACAGGGTTGGGATTATCATTTCCATGTCCTAACCTCCGGGAGCACAGAGAGGCAAAAGGTTAAGTTTATTACCAGTAGCCAATGATTTAATCAGTCAGACTAATTCATGAAGCTTCCATAAGGAGACAAAAGGACAGTGCTCAGATAGCTCTATAATTCAGAAAAGAATGAAATAAACTTGTTCCAAATTGTTCATCACCCTTCCCCCTAATACACATTTGTACACATGCAGACTTCATACCTAAAAATCACTGGGAAGCATATGGCCAGGATTTGGAAAGACTTGTTAATAATTTTACCCTCTCATGGAGTGTTTTATTCATATATCTATTTATGGACTGATTTTTCTAGAACTTGGTTGCAAACTATCATGGGAAAAATGAGAACAGAAAGCTTCATAACAATGCTAGTTGTGAGCTTTGTGTTTGAAGAGAGTACTGCTTTTTCTTTGTGAACCTTGGGTAATAGTATTGTATTATCCAAGTACTTATTATATAAGTCCAATGAAGTATAGAATCCCCATGATTTGGTGTTTATTCCGATGCAGAGTATAATTTCAATATCATCTTCCTAAATAATTAGATGAATACTGGTGACAAATAGATAAAATTAAGTTAGGAGCCAAAATTGACGTTGTTGGAGAAAGTAGAAGTTTAAAATCTAAACCTTTTACACTCCCCACCTTCATCTCTAAGCTCAGAATATATAGTACAGTGATTCATATACCTGGTAAGAAATAACTGAGAAATGAGCTGTTTTATGTCAACTAAATGACAATATTGAAATAGTTTAAAGATAAGCAGAAACTGTGAACAGTGCATAGTTCTGAATAAGAATAACATGTCAGGTAGTTGTTTACTGGTTTCACAAGTAGAAAGACAAAACAGCATAAGCCATCAATGCTTACCACCTAAAGATATCTGATGTACCAATCATAGACCTGTATTGACAAGACATAGAGACTTGTTTGGTAGATATCCCATTCAAAACTTCTCTTCATCTAAGCATGCCCCTCTTGGATTTAGCAAATGAACTGAAATAGAACTAGTTATCTGGGTGAGATGTTACTCTAATTATAAAAAGAAAATCAACAACATGACACTTGTCAAGGGAGGAAGAGGCAGGCAAAAGTTGAGAGGACAGTAAAACTTTCAGTGGAGTCTGGAATTGTAGGGAACAAATTGTTGTTGGAGGCTGGTGAAACTGCAACTCCTACTTTTAGTGGTACATAAATTGCAAAACTGTCTAGTGAGCTAATTTGAAAGGTAGAAAATGAACTTGTGGTTCTGCCTAATAAGCTTTCCAGCACAACATGGAAAGTGTCCGTTTAATTTTTTTAGATGCATATGATAAGAATTTTTAAAATAGTATGAATCAAACTAAAGTAGAAAGTGTTTAGTTTGCAAGGAAACTTTATGATAAATAGAAAGTGTGTAAGACATACTGAGTGGGAAAAGAATTCTATTTTACAAATTACATGTCTCCCAGAAATCCGAAACTCTCAAGGTAAAAATCAGCCTAAGAATAAATTGTATTAAGAGTATGATCATAAAAACATTTTAGTACCTTATGAGGTTTTAAGGCTGTGATTATTAGAGGACCACAAATAAACAAAAGTGTTTTTAAAATCTTATGAATACAATTTATCATGGAATAGTACTCAGCCATGAAGAAGGATGACTTACTGCCTGTGGCAACAATGTTGAGGAACTAGAGACCCCTTATTTTAGGTGAAGTATCTAAACAATGGAAAAACAAACACCACATGTACTCACTATTAATGAAACTGACCAATCAGCACACATGTGCAGAGAGGATTGTGAAACTCAGAGGAATTCAGGCAGGTGAAATGGGGGGAAGAAAGGGTAGGTAAAAACCTACCTAATGGGTACAACAAACAGTATTTGGTTGATGGGCATATTTATAACCCTGACTCAAGCATTACATGAGAAATTCACGTAAACAAAAATATTTGTAATGTTTTGAAATCAAACAATGAAAAACAAAGTTTAGCTTTATGATCATTGAGCAGGCCATGTCATGAGGGTGGATTTGGAGTGGAGAAAATGAAATTTTCTTAAATACTCATCTTGAAGTAATCCCATCCATTAGCCTTTTTCTATTCTTCTTAACTCATCTAGAGAAGGAGGAGGGAATTTAAAAAAAACACTTGTGAATGTTGCCATTAATTTTATTGTTATGGCAAAAATGAAAAGAAATTCTGTCTTTTAAAAATGTACAGTCGTGGTCTTTGGGACATGGAGGTAAACTTCTATAATATTCACAGGCAATCTAGGATGGCTAAAGAAAATTTTACTACCCCCCCAAAAAAATTAATTAAATAAAATAATAAATAAATAAATAATTATAATGAATAATTATCATATTTTAAGAAGAGTAAGCTCCAAACTAATAGATTTGGTTAATATCTTTATAATAAAGATGTCACCATAAAAATGATCACTAAGCAATGTTAATTTCAGACATATGACTTCACTGAACGAATTGAAGTATTCACAATTCCCCAATTTAATTGTTAATTTTAGTATGAACTAATGTGTAGAATATTTTTTCTTCTGGATCACTATAAAAATTTATTACTTCTTAATTTATAAATTCTAGAGTCATACATTATATTAATAGTTTACATTTAGCAACAAATATGTGAGTCATCAATCCCAACATTCTGCTCTCTAGGCAGAAGTAAATTTCTTCTTGCTTTCTTTTCTTCTTTACTCTTTTCCAAAATCTCTTAGCTTCCTTTTCCTATAAATCTCCATCTTCCTGATCTAGCAACCCAGTCATCCATTTTCTCCACATCTTCATGTATGTCACTCTTCCATGATGGTGAAAATGCCACAGCTCCAGAAATGAATGTTTAGGGTCAAAGCCATAAATGTGCATGACTTTAAATGGGCAAGGAAAACTCAGCTCACTGTAGTAATGGGAATTATTATTATTATTATTCCAATTTAGAAGAAGATTATTTGCATCTTTACCCCCATCTAACACTAATATTCATTTTAATTTCAGCTAATATTTATCTTACATTATAAAAGTCACCAGGTTTAGACCCATAGATATTTTCATTAGTAATTTCAAGCTAACATGACCAATAATCAAGTCTTTTCATTACATGAACACCTTCTAACTCACCATCTCTCCCTTTCCACTCTCTGCAATTGGAGTTTGGCAGTTTGCTACGCATCTTGAATTCAAAGACAAATAAAGATAATTGACAGTGTTATAATTATACTACATGAGAGAACAGATTCCACTTGTCCTCTATGAAATAATGTTAATCAATGATTATGGAGAAATGTATAGTCACTGCAAATTCTCATCATGCCTAACCTTGTACTTACTTGCTTTCTTTGTGACTGTGACTGAAACAAAATAGTAAAGATTCCTTGAGTCATCAAAAATGTGTGCGAGAAACATTTAACAAAGACATCTCAAGATATGCAAAGGGAACAGGATGTCCAGGGCAGCAGCAAAAGTTGCTGACCTATGACATTAGACAGGCAGGTGAACTGCAAAAAAATCATTGCACATGGACAGTAAGAATGAGGGCATGTGTGTCAGCAGCAACAGATGAAACCATATGCACAACAGATTAATTAGCCAGACAGAATTAGCTAAGGCAGATACTAATAGGTGTCAATGCAGGTGTTTCCCATACCAGACACTTCAACCCAGAGAAAAACAGTAGTCTCTATACTTCCTGTGCATCCTGCTACACATTGAAGCATGTTTTTTAACATTTTCCTTATGACATTTTCTGTTAACTTCATTGTTTGAATCTCAATAAATACTCCAGTGGAAACTGAAGTCAATGCTGCACTTCAGTGTCTGATCCCCAGAATCCCTCAGTTTTCTGAGTCTTTGAATCTTCACTCTGTGTTATTTCTGAGTCTTTGAGTCTTCACTCTGTGTTATTCCCACAAACCAGGAGTCCTCACCTTTCCTCAATACTATAAGCTCTGCAAAAGAAGAGATGACAGAATATTAGTTGAATACATGAAGGATTGATTCCCATAAACATGCAGACATTTTGAAAATTTGCAAGGTTGTTGCAGAAGTATTATTGTTCTGTTTTAATATAATTTATTAATCAGATAATGTTTACCCTAACAGATTCCTTATTGACCTTTATTCATTTTAAGAAAAACAAGAGAGACTTTATAATGTAGTGTAGATAAAAATTTTCAACATAGTATATGCTTGTTGAGGACCTATATAAATACAGTAATAAAAATATCACAAAAGCTAAAGATAATACTTTTTATTATTTTAGTATTTATTTTCTTTTTATTTTCCTTTTATTAAGTAATATACACATAGATCATGAATACATTTATGCATTTGTGGGGTACAATGTGTTGATTTTTCATACAACTTGGAAAATTGATTATTGTGTTAAGACATTTATGTTCTATACTTGATAGATTTGACTTGTACCCTTGCAATATGCTCCATAGGTGAGGTCCCACCATTTACCCTCCCTCTACTAAACCTCCCCCTGGCCTTCCCTTCCGTCTTCATTTCTCTCCTTCATCCTGGGCTATAGTTGTGATCTTTCATAAGAAAGTTTGAGCAATATAAATTGGTTTCATGAAAGTACTGAGTACTTTGGATACTTTTTCTTCTATTCTTGAGATACTTTACTAAGAAGAATATGTTCCAGCTCCATCTATGTAAACATAAAAGAGAGAAAGTCTCCATTTTTTAAGGCTTCATAGTATTCCATGATGTACATATACCACAATTTATTAATCAATTCATGAGTTGATGGGCACTTGGGCTTCTTCCATTACTTGGCAATTATGAATTGAGCTGCAATGAATAATCTGGTGCAAATATTTTTGTTCCAATGTGATTTTTGGTCTTTGGATATACTCCTGATATAGGAATTATAGGATCAAACAGCAGGTTTAATATTAGATCCCTGAGTGTTCTCCAAACTTCTTTCCAAAAGGGATGTAGTAGCTTACATTCCCACCAGCAGTACAGAAGTGTTCCCTTTTCTCTACATCCATACCAACATCTATAATTTTGGGATTTTCTTATGTGGGCTACTCTTTCTGGAGTTAGATGATATCTCCTAGTGGATTTGATTTGCATTTCTCTGATGATTAAAGATGATGAACATTTTTTCATGTGTCAGTAAACCATGTGCTGTCTTCTTCAGAAAAGCTTCTGTTCAAGTCTCTTGCCCACAATGAAATGGGATCACTTGTTCTTTTCTTATTAATAAGTTTGAGTTCTCTGTGGATTCCAGTTATCAGACTTTTGTCAGAAACATAACCTGCAAATATCCTCTCCCATTCTGAGGGCTGTCTGTCTGCTTTACTTACTGTGTTCTTGGCAGTGCAGAAGCTTTTTAGTTTGATCAGACCCCGGTAATGTATTTTTGGTGTTGCTTTAATTGCCCGGGGGGGTCCTCCTCATAAAGTTTTCTCCCAGGCCAAGTTCTTCAAGTGTTTTCCCTGCACTCTCTCTAAGAATCTTTATAGTTTCATGTCTTAAGTTTAAATCTTTTATCCAATGAGCATCAATTTTTGTTAATAGTGAAAATTGTGGGTCCAGTTTCAGGCTTCTACAAGTAGCCAGCCAATACACCCAGCACCACTTGTTAAATAGGAAGTCTTCCCCCAATTTATATTTTTGATAGGCTTATCAAAGAACAAATGATGACAAGTGTCTGGATTCATTTCTTGGTTCTCAATTCAGTTCCATACATCTACCTTTCAATTTTTGTGCCAGTACCATGCTGTTTGATCACTATAGATTTGTAGTCTGAAGTCTAGTAGCATGATTTCACCTGATTTGTTTTGTTTCTGAGTAATGTCTTGGCTATTCAAGGTTTTTCTTTTTCCATATAAAATGAAGTACTGTTTTTCCAGATCTTTAAAGTATGACAGAGGTGCTTTAATAGCAATTGCATTAAATCTGTATATTGCTTTGGGTAGTATGGACGTTTACCAATGTTGATTCTTCCCAGTCATGATCATGGTATGTTTTTCCATTTGTTAACATCTTCAGCTATTTCTTTTCTGAGAGTTTCATAGTTCTCTTTATAGAGATCTTTCATGTCCTTTATTAGGTACACTCCCAGGTATTTCATCTTCTTTGGCACTACTGTAAAAGGAATAGAGTCCTTAACTGTTTTTTCAGCTTGACTATTGTTGGTATAAATGAATGATACTGATTTGTGAGTATTGATTTTGCAGCCTGAGATGCTGTTGTATTCCATGATCACTTCTAACAGTTTTGTCCCTAGGGTTTTCCAGGTATATAATCATATGATTTGCGAAGAGTGAAATTTTGATCTTTTCTGATCCTATATGAATACCCTTAATTGCCTTCTTTGCCTGATTGCAAAGGTTAAGATTTACATTACAATGTTAAAAAGCAGTGGAGACAGTGGACATCCTTGCCTGGTTCCCAATCTGAGTGGAAATGTTTTCAATTTTACTCTATTCAATATAATATTGGCTGATGGCCTCTATCAGTTTAAGAAATGTCCCTTCTATATCTATTTTCTTAAGTGTTCTAATCATGAAAGGATGCTGGACATTATCAAAGGTTTTTTCTGCATCAATTGAGAGAATCATATGGTCTTTGTTTTTTAGTTTGTTTATGTGCTGAATTATATTTATAGATTTACGTATATCGAATCAGCCTTGGGATAAAACTCACTTGGTCATGGTGTATAAGTTGTTTGATGTGTTGCTGGATTCTGTTTGTTAGGATCTTATTGAATATTTTTGCATCAATATTCATTAGAGATATTGGTCTGTAATTTTCTTTGATTATTGAGTCTTTTCCTGGTTTAAAAATCAGGGTGATATTTGCTTCATAGAATGTGTTGGGAAGTATTTCTTCTTTTCAATGTTTTGGAAAAGGTTAAGTAAAATAGGTATTAGTTTCTCTCTAAAGTTTTGGTAAAGTTTTTTTTTTTTTTTTGATTAAAGATGGCGGCTGAGTAACAGCTTCCCCTGCAACTGGGCACGGGGAATCTGGGGAGACAAGACTCCAGACATATCTGGCCGGTGGGATCTGCCTATGATCATCCCTTTGAGGATACAGGGAGCCAGCAAGGGACTTCTGGACCCCATGAGGAGGACAAAAACAGTGGAAAACTGGCAAGTGGCTGCGTGTGTTTGATCGACCTAATCACGCCGGGAACCGTGAGTACAAGCAGCAGTGAAACTGCAAACTGGAAAGGCCTTGCCTGTGAACTGTTTTGGTGTTTTTGGACTTGGCACTCAGTTGAGCTGACTTGGGGAGAGCTTGAGCAGAAGTGTGGAGAACTTTGGGCATTGTCTGGGGCCCCAGAATGAGCCACTGAGCTGGGCTCAGTGAAAGCCATTGTGTGAAAAAACTTCTCCAGCAAGCCCCACCCTCAGGGTTCCAGAGCAAGGA
>CAUYPK010061735.1:0-11118 GCA_963574355.1 Loris lydekkerianus
TCTTCCAGAACCCTATAAAAAGAGCTCCCTTCTTGAGTTCAGGGTCGACTCCTCTGTCTCTTGCGTGAGATATGTGTCAGCCCCAGAGCTCTGGCTTTCCCTGAATAAAGCCTCGTGTGTTCCTGCATCAAGTGTGGTCTCTTGTGAGTCCTTGGGCGCCGCGCCGTCCCGAGATTTGAGTGAGGGTCTCCCTTCGGGGGTCTTTCAGAAGCTTATAATATATAACATAAGAATAACTATAAAGGTACAGACTTAGGTAATGTTGGGTAATTAATGACAATTCTTTAGATAGGAAGTATTGGATATTCTGAAAAATCTTGGTTGTTGTTTATTTGCACTGTGTCTTTTGTACAACTTTACTTGCTTTCAATGAGTTGGGAACTGTTAGATAAATTGAAGCAGTATATAGATTTTAAAGTTTTTACATCTATGATTGTGTTTTAATAATCAATAATGTCTACTTGATTTTTTAGTATAGCTTTTCATACTTGTTTTAATTCAATGCTCAGTGTTTTTGGCTTGAGAAGTTGTATTAAGGGCCAGGACGATGGCACATGCCAATGGACTAATTTTCAGATTGAGTCCAATAGCTATTGTTAACAAAAATGGCAAAAGTGGTGTATTTAGTGAAAGGTTCCAGACCCTTTCACTCGGAAGGATAAAATCATTCCGAGACGGGCGATGAAAGGAAAAGGGAGATCCAAATTTTGTTAACGTGGCCTTTATTCCACCTCCCGGTACAGGTGGGCTGAGATTCCGGACTGGGGAGGAATCCACACGTGCGCTATGGACGACTGGGTTTTAACAGGTTTGGACAGTCAAGATTAGTGGCATTTTTATTTCCTGGGAAGGATGTGAGTTCGACCTTCTCTGGGTGGGCCCTGAACCTGAGCCTGCCTGGGCGGGGCAAGTTTATTTGGGCAGTTGATCTATCAGACCAGCCTCTTCAGTTTATTATAAGGAGGTAGGGTGATGGGTGTGGCCTCTTTTGCCGGCTTCTTGCGGGGAGAGGGGCTATTTGGGCTGCCTGTAAAATTAATTGGAGGGGGAGAGGAATGGTGTTTACAGGGATTTTTTGCTTTTTCTTCAGTTTGAGGTGGTTGGTATTTAGTAGGGCGATGATATGACAGTTTTCAAGTGATTGTTCAATAAATAGAGAGATGATGCAAGGAATTGCTGATTTGTAACTGAGAATGAGAAGGGTTATGATTAGTGATTTTATCATCAGATGAGATTGATGGGTAGGGGAGAAAAGCCAGAATCCGTAGGAAGGGTAGCTAGAAAGAGAAAAAGAAAGAATAAGAAATTGTGTTTCTTGAGGGAAAAAGTCTTGGAAGGTGCCCTGTAGTCACAGATTTTTAGAGGCTTCAAGGAGGTTGTTCCAACTTTGAATATTTGAGAGTAGCCAGGCATCCTGAGAAAAGTTATACAGAAAATAAAAAGATTCGGGAAGAATGTTATATATTTATTAGGAAGTGGATTCTTCAGGGATCCTGGTGAGTTTGAGATGGTGGGGGACAGGACTTGGGATTTCCAGTGATAGTTCTTTAGTCTTGGAAGTTTTCCTATAGAGCACAGTTTTATTCAGGATCCGTGAATCCTAACTGGGAGGTCCACAAGGTGAACAGCCTGGGGTTGCTGTAAAGAACCATGTAAGGGCCTGTCCAGCAAGGAGGTAAAGTCTTGCAGGGCACTAATTTTGTGAGCTGTTGTATAAGGATGCTATTCATTTGTTCTACTTGTCCTGATGATTGGGGTCTATAAGACACATGTAGATGCCATTGAATTCCTAGGGCTTTTAAATTTGGGAGATGATGTGGCTAATGAAAGCTGGGCCTTTGTTGCTCTGAATAATGTGGTGTCCTTACAGTGAATAAGGGCAATTTCGTTTGGAAGTGTAGTTCCATTTAGGAGGTCTTTAAGGAGTGTGGCATTGCTCGGGTGGTCATGAATTCTGCCTGTTGTGATTAAATGCCCGGAGGCAGAGTTACAGAGGTGATAATGTGGGAAGAAGATACAATAGCAAAACCTGTCTAGGCAATGGACTGAGCAGTGGGCTTAAAAAAAGAACTGCCGTCAATAAACCAGGTGTCTTGGCTCTGTGCTTGTGGCTCAAGTGGCTAAGGCACCAGCCACATACACCTGAGCTGGCAGGTTCAAATCCAGCCTGGGCCCGCCAAATAACAATGATGGCTGCAACCAAAAAATAGTAAGGCCTTGTGGCGGGCACCAGTGGTCCCAGCTACTTGAGAGGCAAAGGAAGGAGAATCGCTTGAGCCCTGGAGTTGGAGTTTGCTGTGAGCTGTGATGCCATGGCACACTACCCAGGGTGACAGCTTGAGGCTCTGTCCCCCCCAAAAAAAACAAACAAACAACAACAAAAAAAAAAACGGTGGCATCTGTGGCTCAGTGAGTAGGGTGCCGGCCCCATATACTGAGTATGGCAGGTTCAAATCTGGCCCTGGCCAGACTGCAACAAAAAAATACTCAGGCGTTGTGGCAGGTGCCTGTAGTCCCAGCTACTTGGCAGGCTGAGGCAAGAGAATTGCCTATGCCCAAGAGCTGGAGGCTGCTATGAGCTGTGACAATACGGTACTCTACTGAGAGCAACAAAGTGAGACTCTGTCTCTGAAAAAAAAAAAAAAGATAAAAAAAAACAGGTGTCTTCAGGATTAGGTAAGGGAAAAAGAAATATTTGGAAAAGGGTATAGTGTTATAATAGGATCTACAGGGAGCTCAGATCGAGAGAACGGAGGGGTTGGTAGGGAGGGGGTGGAGAAGAGCAGGATGGGTAGTGAGATGTGGGAACCAGCAGGAATCGTCAAGGTTGCTTGCAATTTTGAGAGAGTATCTCTACGTAGTTGGGGAACGTTACATGAGGGAATAATAAGTAATGAATGCGAAAAAGTGTGCACCATAAAGGTGGAGTAACCTGGGGTAGATTACATTACCATCAATACCTATCATTGAGATCTCTGTTCTAAAGGATCTTTATTAGATGGCAGTGTCGATGAGGTTGCTTCCATGTCTATAAAAAAGAAATTGGCTTATCTTCCACTAGCAAATTCCTTCGGAGTTTAGACTTTGTAATTATCCAGAGGACACTCTGATCCTCTGAGAACCATGAATCTTCAACAGCTAGGCCCAGAAGGTCAGGAAATTCAGGCACGTTTTGGGTGCATCCGCTAACCAGGTCCCCAGGACTTGGGCTGAATTTTGCCTTATTCTGGAAATGTCTGCAAACAAATTCTCAGAAGAACTTGGTTCGTTAAACTTCCAGTGAGGCCTTCTGCAGGTTGAACACTGTTTGAGGGCAGGGTTTTGCTTTGGGCATAGTTTTGCCCAGTGACCTGGCCTGCTGTATTTAAAACACAGTCCCGGGGGAAATCTCATAGCTCAGTGAGTCGGGTGCTGACCATAAGCATGGAGGCTGGCGGGTTTGAATCCAGCCTGGGCCAGCTAAACAACAATGACAACTGCAAGAAAAAATAGCAGGGCATTGTGGCAGGCACCTGAAATCTCAGCTACTTGGGAGGCTGAGGCAAGAGAATCCTTAAGCCTAAGAGTTTGAGGTTGCGGTGAGCTGTGATGCCACAGCACTCTAACGAGGGCAACATAGTGAGAGTCTCTAAAAAACAGACAAACAAAAATCAAATTATAAGTTCAGAAATCTTGTTTTTATTTGCTTTTTGAGACAGAATCTCATTTTGTCACCCATAGTAGAGTGCTTCAGAGACATAGCTCACAGCAACCTCAAACTCTTGGCCTTAAAAGATTCTCTTGCCTCAGCCGTCCAAGTAGGTGGGACTACATGTGCTCACCACAACATCCGGCTATTTTTTGTTGAAGTTCTCATTGTTGTCTTAGCTGGCCAGGGCAGGGTTCGAACCCACCAGCCTCAGTGCATGTGGCTAGTACCTTAACCACTGTGCTATGGGCTCCAAGCCCAGAAATCTTTTCAGAGCTTTCAGAATGTGTTGATGAAAATCATGATTTCTTTTCTCGCAGTAGATTTTCATATGTTATGGGAAATGTTGAAGACACAAGTGATTATGATTGAAATGTCTTTCTTTTTTTCTGTGACAGAGTCTCACTTTGTCACCCTCAGCAGATCTTTGCATCACAGGTCACAGAAAACTCAAACTCTTGGGCTTAAGCGATTCTCTTGCCTCAGCCTCCCAATTAGCTGCCACTGTGGGCATCAGCTACAGTGCCTGGATATTTTTTGGTTGCAGTTGTAATTGTTTAGCAGGCCCAGGCTGGGCTTGATTCACGAGCCTTGGTTTATGTGGCTGGCACCCTACTCATTAACCTATGGGCGCCACATTATGATTGTAATTTCTAATGAAAATGACAAATGATGGTGCCCAAGTTGTTTTCTTTTCTTTCAAACAATATGCATCAATTTGTTTTGAAATTACCATTCAAAGTCCATCCAATTCTGGGTAATAAAGATGAACCAAGGACTGAATATTAAGTCCCTTATAACCTTGTCTTGCTCCCCTCACCACAAAAGTGGGCATGGACTCTCTACAATGTCTACAATGTCCTTATGTAAGAAACAAAGCTTTGTCTCAAAAGAAAAACAGTTGCCTTGTATTGTTTTCCTGTTACCTCTTTGTCTTCTGCAGTTAGGAAATTCAACTACTCTTAAAGAATGCCTTTTTCCTCTACATTATTTCTGCCTGTCAGGTTTTTTCAGATCCCTAAAAGAATCATTTACAATATCATTTTATTTCTCCCTGTTCTATTCATTCTAGTTATTTTTTTCTTAGAAGAGAATGGTCTACATTTCCATGTCCTTGTTCTTTAGCTTCTTTACCCAAGTGGGATATTGAGATAATCGCTCTATGACTTCCCTACATATGTAGTACTTTAATAAGTTTGTATGCCTTTTCTCTTATGAATTTGTCAGGTGTGAGTTGGTATCCAGTTGGTATCCTTCAAAGAATTAAGGGGAAGGATTTCCCTTGGCCTGTACATTAGTCAGAGTGTTACTAGAGTAAGATCTGTCTGCCAGTATACAGAAACAGGAATGGGATCATTAAACTTTGTCAGAAGAAGGCCGGCGATACTGGAGAATGGTGAGAGTAGCCTCCCTAAGATAGTTGTGTTCTTCCATTTCTAAAATCACAGTTTTACACATAATGGTTCACAGCAAAGACCACATTAACTTTAAATAATAAACAACACAACTCAATGACAAACCATAACATTTCCAATTCAAAAGTTAATTTTCTAAATCAATCCTCCTTATGCGAAGACCACAGCAACACTTATTTTATTTGCTTTTTAAAACTTAATTTCAGCATAACCATGCTTATAGAAATATACTCATATTGGTTAATAGAACGCAATTTCATTTTAACTTATACTACACAATTTGTACCAAGACTTGGTACATGGTTTAAAATAAAAAAAAAAGAGCAGCACCTGTGGCTCAAGTGGATAGGGCTCCAGTCTCATAACGGGCACCTGTACTCCCAGCTACTTGGGAGGCTGAGGCAAGAGAATTGCTTAAGCCCAGGAGTTACAGCTTGATGTGAAGAGTGATACCATGGCACTCTACAAAGGGTGATAAAGTGAGACTTTACCTCTAACTAACTAACTAACTAAATAAATATATAAATAAAATTATATATATAGAAGGAGACTGTAGGATTTACAGTCTGCTTTATTTTCATCCAATACAAATGTATGAAAGATCCATCAAGGTGGCGCCTATGGCTCAGTGAGTAGGGTGCTGGCCCAATATACTGGGGGTGGTAGGTTCAAACCCAGCCCCAGACAAACTGCAACAAAATAACAGCTGGATGTTGTGGCAGGCGCCTGTAGTCCCAGCTTCTCCGGAGGCTCAGGCAAGAGAACCGCCTAAGCCCGGGAGCTGGAGGTTGCTGTGAGTTGTGAAGCCACAGCACTCTACCGAGGGCAACAAAGTGAGACTCTGTCTCTTTAAAAAAAAAAATTTCATTAAATGCTACTAAAGAAGTCATCAAGAACCTTGAGAAATTTACCATTGCTTTGGCTCAGAAAAATAACATGTATTGCACTGTATGTGTTTATAAATAGGTATAACTAACATTGTAATGTTTCAGCCATAGTTTATAAAGTACAGTAACTAGTGGATGTGGAAGGGTTTGGGAGGGAACTTATATACACATATGGGACAGTAAAAGCTATCTGATTTGTTAATATTGGGTGTAGATCGTAAATCTACACAAAGCAAGATTCAGGTACTTTCTTCAATCTGAACTAACGCTATCAACTCACTTAATCTGCTGAGGTCAACAAGGAAAGGAAAGTGAGCATGCTAGTTGTGTGTTTTTCTCACTTATACAAAAAAGAAGAAACTTAAGTTTCTTCCCCAGCTTTTCAGTCCAGAATTGACAGTATACCACAGGCAAGGTATTCATTCCATTGTCAACATTCATGTGATGAGTGATGAGCGGTAACATGCAATGAGGTCTAAATGGGTTTAATTTCTATCAGCCTCATATGCAAAATAGCCTCCAAAGTTAATACCCACATGACTTTAGAAGTGACTCTTAAAAAAATCAAATGGTGCTTCTTGGAAGACTAAAACAAAACATGCAGCCATAGGTATAAAAAGTCTTATGAAATAAAAAAGTAGCCTCTTGTGAATTACATCTCAATAAATAAAATCCCCAAAACAAACAACTCTGAAAAAAAGAAGGAAAAATGTAACTTAAAATATCTTGAAAACCCATGTGACTATAGATTCAAAAGATACTTAAAAGAGATTTATTTTAATAAGGCTACCAAGGATGAAGGCTTATAATATATTCTAGGACCTCAAGTTTGTCACTACTTACTAAACATCAATTTACAGATACATGTTTTTTGTTTGTTTGCTTTGAGACAGAGTCTTACTGTGTTGCCCTTGGTAGAGTGCTATGGCATCACAACTCACAGCAACCTGAAACTCTTGGGCTTAAGCAAGTCTTTTGCCTCAAGCTCCAAAGTAGCTGGGACTAGAGGCGCCTGCCATAACACTAGGCTATTTGTTGTTGTTGTTGTCATTGTTTAACAGGCGAGGGCCTGGTTCGAACCCACCAGTCCCAGTGCAGGTGGCCAGCACCCTGACCACTGAGCTATGGGTTCCAAGCCTACCTGTTCCTTTTTTTGTTCCTTTATCCACAGGGAAAATTCTCGTTTCAGTTTCATCCAGTTGTGGGCAGAGGGGAGTAGAAAATAAAAAAAGATTCAAAGAGTTCTATGCAAATAACATTTTGGGGGTTTTTTTTTTGTTGTTGTTGTTGTTTGTTTGTTTGTTTTCTTTTGGAGACAGAGTCTCAAGCTGTAGCCCCAGGCAGAGTGCTATGGCATCACAGCCTTCAGCAGCCTCAAACTCTTGGGCTTAAGCGATTCTCTTGCCTCAGCCTCCCAAGTAGCTGGGACTAAAGGTGCCTGCCACAATGCCTGGCTATTTTTCTATTTTTGTTGTTGTTGCAGTTGTCATTTTTTTTTTTTTTTTTTTAGACAGAGCCTCAAGCTGTCAACCTGGGTAGAGTGCTGTGGCATCACAGCTCACAGCAACCTCTTAACTCCTAGGCTCCAGTGATTCTCCTGCCTCCACCTCCCAGGTAGCTGCCACTACATGCACCTGCCACAATATCCAGCTTTTTTTGTTGCAGCCATCATTGGTGTTTGGCAGGCCCAGGATGGATTCGAACCCGCCAGCTCAGGTGTATGTGGCTGGCACCTTAGCCACTTGAGCCACAGGCGCTGAGCCACAAATAACATTTTTGAAATGGAAGAATTTCTAACTGACCAGAAGCTCATATTGCTCATACATTTTTCACTGAAATGATTTTTAATAAGTACAAATAGGCTTGGCACTTGTACCTGAGTAGCTAGGGCGCCAGTCACATACACTGGAGCTAGTGGGTTTGAATCCAGCCCGGACCTGCCAAACAACAAAGACAACTACAACCAAAAAATAGCCAGGCATTGAGGCAGATGCCTGTAGTCCCATCTACTTGGGAGGCTGAGGCAAGAGAATCACCTAAGCCCAAGAGTTTGAGGTTGTTGTGAGCTGTGACGCAATGGCACTCTACCGAGGGCAACATAGTAAAACTCTGTTTCAAAGGAAAAAACAACAACATAATACTAAGAAGTACAACAACAACATAATACTAAGAAGTAAGGTTCAGAATTTATACAGGCCTGACAAGTCCTTATTTTCTGGAAGAAAGGCCTCAAGTCCCAATCACTTTTCATTAACAGCATTTTTACAGATGAATTTAACAATAAGGGCTTTAATTTTCTTCATCTTTTTGTTTTTAGCATTCTAATCTTAAAGACTAGATTAGAAACTAGTTCAATTCCCCAGAAGGCTTTTTTTTTTTTTTTTTTTTTTTTGCTTTTGCAGTATGAAAGAATCCACAAAAACCTCTTCCCCTGTTCGATTCTCAGTATCCATTCTATGTTTCAGATGAATCTTTTTCTATCTACTGGAAACTGTAACTTATGTAAGGTGTAGCCATGAACATTAAACTGGTTGTTAGAAAGATTTTACTAGCTTTATAATTTAAATTTTTTTTTTGAGGCATGTTGCTCTTGGTAGAGTTCTGTGACGTCACAGCACACAGCAACCTCAAACTTTTGGGCTTAAGAGATTCGCTTGCCTCAGCCTTCCAAGTAGCTGGGACTACAGGTGCTGGCTATTTTTTTGGGTGTGGGGGGAGAGTTGTAGTTGTCATTATGTTTGGCAGGCCCTGGCTGGGTTCAAACCCACCAGGTCTGGTGCATGTGGCTGGTGCCCTAACTGCTGAGCTACAGACTCCAAGCCTATAATTTAAGTTTTAAACATTAATATTTGCAGCTTGATCTTTTGTTCACAATGGTTGTTGGAGACTAGAATTCAAAATTTAGAAATTCCTGTTCATGTACACAAAGCACACAGCATTATCACACAACTTACTCCTGTCTGGAGAGAATCTTCTACTTTCTTAAATGTTTGACCTCCCAAATTCCACTTCCAAACAACTTTAAGCTAAGACTTTGTCTTAGATTTTTCACAACTTTTCCACTTTTCCATCAATTTTTTTTTTTTTTTGAGACAGTCTCATTTTGTCACCCTTCTTAGAGCGCTGTAGCATCATAGCAGACAGCAACCTCAAACTCCTGGGCTTAATAGATTTTTTTGTCTCAGCCTTCCAGGCACCTGGCCCACAACACCACCCAGCTATTTTCGAGATGAGGTCTTGCTGTGGCTCAGGCTGGTGGCAAACCTTTGAGCTCAATTGCTGTAGTGCTCCACCTGCCTCGACCTCCCAAATGCTGGGATTACAGGCTGAGCCACCACACCAGCCCCCATCTATGCATCATTAACCCTTTTTCTAATCTTTCTTATTCTACCTACCTCAAAGAGATCACCAGATTGAAAAAAACAGTAAATAAAACATAAAGTGGTTATATCTAGATAGAAAATGGATGTCAGAATTCAAGATTCCCTATTGGCATTATACTTTATTTTACTGCAGTGAGTATCTACTAACTTACTGCAATAAACAACTACCATTGGTAAGAAAAATCCTGGGTTGGATTTTTTTCATACTCTGTGGCAACTAACCAAAGAATGTAGAAAAAAAGTTTTGTAGTACACCCCCTTTTTCATACAGAAGTTTGTGGAGATCCCTGAGAAAGTTTTTCTTTTCTTTTTTTTTTTTTTTTGAGACAGAGTCTCATTATGTCACCCCTGGTAGAGTGCTATGGCATCACAGCTCACAGCAACCTCAAACTCTTGGGCTTAAGTGATTCTCTTGTCTTAGCCTCCCAAGTAGCTGGGACTACAGGTGCCCGCCACAATGCCCAGCTATTTGTTATTGTTGTTGTTGCAGTTGTTTAGCTGGCCCGGGCCGGGTTTTAACCAGCCACCCTTGGTATATGTGGTTGGCAGTGTAACTACTGTTCTACGGCTACTGAGCATTTCACCAGCCTTTTCACTGCACTTACAGGAAGCTCCTGCTGGTCTGCCAGCACTCTTACTACCTATAGTTTTCCTGTATAATAGCAATGGCTTTTAAATTTCTCCAGTGATACTCTGTAAAAACTTGAAGGAATAATTATCTGATTCCAGGTTTGCAACTGTTCCCTTATTCGGTTTAAGTAGCTGTAATGGATACCACCCATGTATGAGAAAAGGTTTTCTTCCAAGATGTGATTTAACACTCTACAGTTGGTGTTTGAGATAAACATTTGATCAATATGGAGCCTCGTGGTTAATTTACTACGAAATCAAAACTGAGAGGTATACATTTACTACATCCATTCAGAATAAATAACTTATATGAAATAAAGAATCTGGCATAGATAACAATACATGAAAATCAAAATCAAAGGATTGAAGCTGTGTGTTACATGTTTCATTTGCTCACAAACTTGCATACACTATATAAGACAAATGCAGAGAAGAAAAAGAAAACTGCCCTTTTGCAAACAAACCTAAAAGCATCCCTCCACAGAGGCCAAAATAAACATGTAGTATGCATAAAGTGTTAGTGTCAACACAAATTCTATTTCTAGAAAATATTTAACTTCGTAGGTTTAAAAAAAAAAAAAAGCAAAGCACATCATCTTAAGCCATTAAACCACCCCGAAAAGAAAACACACACACACCAAAATCACTGTTTTTTATGACAATAAACATACACAAATTAGAAATATTGATCAAAACTCAGTAAGTAAATAACTGGATGGATAGAATGTCCATTGTTGGGAGAATTTCTCTTTAAATGTCCTCTCTAAAAAAAAAAAAAGTTTAAAATGCTAATTTTATATAAAGCAAGCAAATCCTTTAAGTATTTTGCTGTTAAGTAAACCAATTTTTATAGAGTTAAACTAGATACTAAAAGTAAAATTGGAAGGTAGACATGGAGAAAAAACTGACAAGCTGTAGCTGGACAAAGCAACAGAATGCTTGGACCCATGTTGGCCATTTCATATCAATTAAACACATAAGCTAACAGGTTTAGACATCTGCTGGTTTAGTACACTAACTCCCTTGGATTTGCTTAAATGTATACAACAATCAACAAGTATACATAAAGTCCTAAGGGAAAGAATGCCATGTAAAAATCAATGTTGGAGGCTCGG
>CAUYPK010061738.1:0-15250 GCA_963574355.1 Loris lydekkerianus
GCGTAGCAACGACTCAGCAAGGCCCGGCCTGAAACTGCCTCTACCTAGATACAGCCAATGTGGTACCATGCCACTGGCCCGACCCTGTCACTCACTTCTTCCCCCGCCTTCTTTCCCTGCCCCTTCTCCACAATAAAAAAATAAAATAAAATAAAAAGTATTGATCTAATTAAAAAAAAAAAAAAAAAAAATACTGAAAGAAAGAACTTCCAAACTAGAGTACTTTATCTAGCAAAGTTAATTTCCCTTTTAATTGGTTAATTTTTTAAGCAAAGTTAATGTTCAAACATGAAGGAGAAATAAGACATTCCCAAACAGCCGAGGAAATTCAAATTAATCAACACCAGATTTGCCTTATAGGAAAAGATAGAGTTTTCCAGTCCAAAAGAAAAGGAAAATCTGAAGAAAAAAAAAAAAAAATCTGAAAGTATGAAACTCACTAGTAAAATAAATACAGAGAAAAATACAAAATTATTGGATACTGTAATTGTGGTGTGTGAACCACTCCTATATTCAGTTGGAAAACTAAAAGAAAAAACTAGCAAAAATAATAGCTACAACAATTTGTTAAGTGATAGACAAAACAAAAAAATATAAATGATAAAATAAAAGTCAAAAAATGGATGAAATGAAGTCTTTAGTTTTCTCTTTTTCTGTTCATTTACTTTTTCTTTTTTATAATTAAAGTTGTTATCACTTTAAATTAATTTATTTAAAATTTTTTGCAAGCTTCATGGTAAGCACAGAACAAAAACCTGTAGTAGACACACCCTACAAGTTAGAAGTAAGAAAGTAAAACACACTACCATGGAAAAGGACATACACGGAAAGGAAGACGGGAAGGAAAAAAAAAAAAAAAAAAAAGGAAGAGAACACTAATCAAACAACCCCAAAATACATTTAAAAATAGCAGTTTAAAATCCTAACATATTAAATGTAAATGGATGAAAATTTTAAAATAAAAGATAGAGTGATAAATCCTAAAATGTGTAACTAGAAACACTGATTACTAGGTTGTCTCAGAAAGAATAAAAGTTTTAGATTAAAATAAAAATAAGCTGAGGAATAATTCTGAGGGAAAAGTCACAAAATGTAACAGGGATTCCACAAGAAAAAGTAGAGGAGCAGAGAAAAAAAGGAGCAAAATTTCAACAGAAATATCTTATTGTAGTTTTGGTTTGCAGTTTCCTAATGATTAGAAATGTGAAGCATTTTTTCTTTTGAAAAGTTTCTGTTCATGTCTTTATCCACTTTTTACTAGAGTTTTTTTTTTTTTTTTTTTTTTTAAATTTGGGGATTTGTTGAGTTCTTTGTAGATGTTGGTGTCAGTTCTTTATCAGAAGTACAACATGCAAATATTTTCTTTCATTCTTAGGTTGTCTATTCACTCTAATGACTGTATGTTCTAAATTCTTCATAACATGAAGAATTCTCTTGACCAATTGTTTATTTTTACCACTATTAAATATATTTATTGGCTCTGTTTGCTTAAATTGTATTTTATTTAGAAAGAATAATTAATGTTGTCAATACCTCTTAAATTATCCAGGAAATTTGCAGAATATTGAAATATTAATTTTCAGATTTATCAATAATACCAATTAATATTTAATCAAATTACCAATATTTATTCAAAGGTTTTCATTGTGCAAATATAATAAATCTTTTTCTGGGAAGTGAGAAGTGAATGTATTTGGAAAGTAAGAAAGAATATATTATGCAATGTTGCATTTGGCTTTTAGACGTTATTGTAGCCTTTAAATTCACATTATCCAATTTCTAGGATAATTTCACAGATTGAGTGGACATTGTTTTAGTAATTCAAAATAATTTTGAAAGAAAGTAAATAAATTTATAAAAATTATATTGAGTTTATGTAAATGGTATTGTCTTATTAAATTTGTAAAATTTTTTATAATCAGCCTTAAACATAATTGAACTATCAGAGCATTAGAACAATAAGCTATTTTTAAAAGTTTATTGATATCTACTCAAATATAAACCTTTTATTTTTCTCTGTGTTAGTCATATAATATTATTCCATTGTTGTTGAATCACTGAGCTCTTTTACAAGATGTAAAATCCAACTAATCTAGTCTTATGTATATTTTTGCTACATTTTCTGAGAAACTTTGATAGTGAAACAGTTAAGTGAAAACAAAGTTTCTAAGAAGCACTGAAGTGCATGTGATCTAACATAATGTGCTTCACAGAAACTAGAAATAGGATTAATATTGCTTTCTCATGCTTGAAGTACAGAAAATTGCTCAAAGGCAGATGGATGGAGAGTGAAAATCTAAAAATAAAATTCCCAGTGGAAATGAGGATTTTCACAGTTCAGATTGGTTTCTTCTAGGATGTGAGTCTCATGACATGGAACAAAACCTTACCAGCATGGCATTTAAAAGTTTTATAAGTCATACATATGTATATATAAAAGTGAGGTACGTGTCTGTGAGAAAATAGGAGGGGGAAGAGAGAGATCTGAAAGACATAAATAAAGTATAAAACACAACAAAGTTGAAACTATTATTCATTTGTAGTAAATTGTCATTATTTATTTACCTAACTTATGATTTCTTTTATAACTTCTAGCAGCATACTTTCAAAACAAGATAGTATTATTTTAATGAAAAAATGCATGGACATTCACATAATTTTTATTTTATATAAATGACATCTATATATCTATGTGGTGATAACTTATTTTTATGATTTGTTTTTACTAACTTGTGGAAAGATCAAGTATCTAAAATCTGCAATCATGATACTTGTAGATAAATCATCTGAGCTGTACATAAGGTAATAAATGACCACAGTAATTATGAAAAAATGGATAAATTCTTAACAAAATTTATTGAAAAATATTTCATTATGTCTAACATTGAAATAAACTCTTGACCAGAGCATGTGTTAAGTAACAAGATACATATGTTTTGTTATAAGGATAAATATATAAAACTAGCTGTGTTAATCACATGCTATTTGCTAATTTAGTATAAATACAAGATACAAAAGGTGCCGATTTATTAATAATGCATTCATTATGTTTTTTCCTTAATTATATTGATTGCACATAAATAGCTGGTTTTATAAATCAGCTTTAAGGGATATCATAAAATAATTTTTTTAATTATTTAGACTTAAATGAAAAAGGCTCTGGGTTGACTCAGAAATTTCCTTCAAAAGACCATTCTTCTGGTGTCAAACTCTCCATGAATTTGCTGGTTGGACTTCAATGTTAACCACCATCTTATTCACATATGGAAAGGATTGATAGTCTCCCAAGGTTCCTGTGAGCCTGTAAATGCATTTTTATAGAAAGATTTCAGCAGCTTTTATTCATCTTTACTGATGACAGGGCAAAACTATAAAAAAGAAAGAACAGCAACAATAACGAAAGAACAACAACAATAACAAAAGAACATTGACTGAAACTGAAGGAAGAGTTGGAATATCATAAGAAAAGTTTCGACGGGAATTAACCCCAGAAATCAGCAATGGCGATGGACTAATTTTGTAGGTAAGAACACAAAGACCAGTTCTTTTGGAATAAGAAAAATAACTTACAAAAAATATATATTCAAATTTAGAATCGAGTTAGTTTTGTTATAGGTACAAAAGATTGTCAATATGTCTTCAAGTTTTATGAATCTAATGTTATATGAAAAGATACCATTTTAAATAACATAAATTAGAGAGGTAGTATCTTTAAAGCTAACTTTATAATGGGTCCCAAAAGTCACCCATAAGGTGGCCATAATATAGATAATTGAATTTTAGCCAAATGTACATTTATTTTAAAATAATCATTATGAAATTTTACTAAGAGGTGGCCAACATTTAGAGAATAGTTTGTGAATATTTTGCAAATAAAGGTACATTAGCTACAATTTCCCATTTTCCCTATAAAGGAGATTTAGGGGCAACTTTTGGGACATACTGTATTAGTAATTTTGTTAGTAAATTTCATATACTAGTCTATTTTTCTTCTCAAGTCTTGCACATCAATGTCTGTATCCTAATAAAAAGAAAGTTAGAGCTTTTTGCTGAGAATATAGCCCATCTTCAACATACTTTCATAATACTAACGAAAATATTTGTATGATTTTCTTCCTGATTATAACATCGGCCAAAATGGTATATATATTCTTAATCTCTTGCCTGGGTTAGAGTGCAGTGGGATCCTTATAACACACTGCAATCTCCAACTCTTGGGCTGAAAGAATCCTTCAGCCTGTAAAGTAACTGGGATTTTTTTTCTATTTTTTTGTAGAGACTGGTCTCACTATTTCGAAGGCTAGTCTCCAACTCCTGTCCTTAAGCAATCCTCCCTCTTCTGCCTCCAAAAATGCTGAAATGACAGTTGTGAGCCACTATACACCACCTAAAGTTGTCCCTTTTTTCTGAATGTAAGACTACAGTAAATTACATCATAAAGCTACAGTTTTATTGTCAAACATTCCACTGGGAAAAACAATTATGAAAATTACTATCTTCCACATATTTTAAAGTGGAAGTAGTTCTGCTTAAGCAGAATATATTTTAAACACAGGAAAAAAAATAATGGATGATGTTAAATATATAAACAGATATTCTTTGGAATAGCCATTGTATTCAAGATAAACCATTTTATTTCAGAAATTAAACAAAATTAACATTATACTTAAGAAGGAGAAGATCTTAATTACATAAATTTTTAAATTCTCATAAATCTAAATTCCCATGCATTTTCTTGAGTCAGATTTATCAAGACTGTGCCATTAAGTTTGAGTGAAAGATAAAGTAAATCACCTAGAACACATTTAAAGAAAAATGAGTAGCCTAGTTTGTAAAACAATCATTCTATATTTAGTAACATTTTTCTTAAGATATTTTTTACCATTAAAATAACTATAGCATTTAAGAACATAACCTATTTTTTAAATATCATTTCTATTTTTAAAATTTTTTTATTGTTGGGGATTTATTGAGGGTATGAGAAACCTGATTATACTGATTCCATTTGTTAGGTAAAGTTCGTCTTATAGTTGTGTCTTGACCCCAAAAGATGTGTCACACACCAAACCCCCCACCCTTCTCCCACCTTCCCTCTCTCTGCTCTTCCCTGTGCTCTTCCTTTCCCCCACTCTCTTTCCCTCCTTCTCTCTCTTCTGCTCTCCCTTTCACCCACCCCCTACCATGAGCTTGTTAATTATACTCATATCAAGATTGAGTAAATAGGATTCATGCTTCTTTATTCCTGAGACGCTTTACTAAGAGTTATGTGTTCCACTTCCATCAGGTTAATATAAAGAATGTAAAGTCTCCATCTTTTCTAAAGGCTGAAGCGTATTCCATGGTATACATATACCACAGCTTGCTAATCCATTCCTGGTTTGGTGGGCATTTAGGTTGTTTCCACATTTTGGTGATTATAAATTGAGCTGTGATAAACAGTCTAGTGCAAGTGTCCTTATGGTAAAAGGACTTTTTTTTCTTCTGGGTAGATGCCCAGTAATGGGATTGTAGGATCAAATGGGAGGTCTAGCTTGAGTTCTTTGATGGTTCTCCAAAAAGGTTGTATTAGTTTGCAGTCCCACCAGCAGTGTAAAAGTGTTCCCTTCTCCCGACATCCACACCAGCATCTGCAGTTTTGAGGTTTTGTGATTTTGTCCCTTCTCACTGGGGTTAGATGATGTCTCAGGGTGGTTTTAATTTGCATTTATCTAATAATTAAGGATGATGAGCATTTTTTGCAGTCATTCTTCTGCCTTCTTTAGAGAAGGTTCTATTCATGTCTCTTGCCCACTGATATATGGGATTGTTGGCTTTTTTCATGTGGATTAATTTGAGTCTCTGTAGATCCTAGTTATCAAGCTTTTTTCTGATTCAAAATATGCAAATATCCTTTGCCGTTGTGTAGGCTGTCTATTTGCTTTGGCTGTTGTCTCCTTAGCTGTACGAAGATTTTCAGTTTAATTAAGTCTCATTTGTTTATTTTTGTTGTTGTTGCAATTGCCATGGAAGTCTTCTTCTTGAAGTCTTTTCCCTGGCCATTACCATCAAGTTTTTTTTCACAAATGGAACCAGATAAGGTTATTTTCTATTGCCACCACTATTCAACATAGTGCTGGAAGTTCTAGCCAATACAATTAGACAAGACAAGAAAATAAAGGGCATCCAAATGGGAGCATAGGAGGTCAAATTCTCCCTCTTTGCTGATGATATGATCTTACACTTAGAGAACCCCAAACACTCAGCCACAAGACTCCCTGAAGTCATCAAAAATACAATAATGTTTTAGGATATAAATTTAATGTCCACAAGTCAGTAGCCTATGTATACACCAATAACAGCCAAGATGAGAGACTAAGTAAGGACATAACTTCCTTTACCATAGCTTCAAAAAAATGAAATACCTAGGAATGTACCAAACAAAAGAGGTGAAGGATATCTATAAAGATAAGTATGAAATCCTAAGAAAAGAAATAGCACAGGATATTAATGGCTGAGAAAAATCAACATTGTTAAAATGTTTATACTTCCCAAAGCAATCCATAGATTCAATACTATCTCTATTAAAATACCAACATTGTACTTTCTAGACTTGGAAAAAATAATTCTTCATTTTGTTGGAAACCAGAAAAAAAAAGTATACTTAAGGCTGTTCTTAGTAATAAAAACAAAGCTGAGGTCATCAGTGTACCAACCTAGGCTGTACTACAAGGCCATAGTGGTCAAGACAGCATGGCACTGGTGCAAAAATAGAGACATAGACATTTGGAATCGAATAGAAAACCAGGAAATGAAACTAACATCTTACAGCCACCTAATCTTCGATATATCAAATAAGAACAGACACTGGGGGAAAAAATTCTTATTCAGTAAATGGTGCTAGGAGAACTGGATATACCCATGTAAAAGACTGAAACTGGATCCACACCTTTCTCCACTCACAAAAATTGATTCAAGATGGATAAAAGACCTAAATTTAAGGCATGAAACAATCATTTCTATTTAAAAAAAAAATACAATCTGACCATTATTCCATATATATTTTATCTGGGTATGTGATTTATGTATCAACAATGGGTAAAAAATACAATTATAAAATTAAATGGACTAAACAATACTTGATAGCAAAACAAAGTGACTATAGTCACTTTGTGTTATGGTATCCTTTAAAGCAGGCGTCCTCAAACTTTTTAAACAGAGGGCCAATTCACTGTCCCTCAGACCATTGGAAGGCCAGACTATAGTTTAAAAAAACAAAACAAAACTATGAACAAATTCCTATGCACACTGCACATATCTTATTTTAAAGTAAAAAACAAAATGGGAACAAATACAATTCGCAGCGCTTCATGTGGCCCACAGGCTGCAGTTTGAGGATGCCTGCTTTAAAGTAACTAAAAGAGTAGAACTAGAAATTTCCTGGCACACACAAAAAAGGATAAATGTTTGAGGTAATGATACTCTGATCACCCTGATTTGATTAGTGCACACTGTATGCCTTTTTCAAAACACCACAAGTACCCTATAAATATACATGGTAACTATGAAAGTTTTGAGATGGGCTGCGTTATGGGTCATTATTTCACTTTCAGGAAACACAGACTAAAACTTCCTTTCTGATTCTCCCACACAAGTTTCAACTTGTTCAGCTTACCAGTGTTGCTGGGAGGGCTTCATTTGTTTCTATCCCTGCAGACTTTAAGTTTCTTGATTTTTGTGTATTTCAAACATTTTTTAATGACCTACTTATACAACTATAATATGCCCACAACAATTAAAAAAAATCATCTTTTAAAAATTTTATTATTTTTGATTACTGCATTCTATTCATTCCAATTTATCAAAAATATGTATTAATTTTCATAAGTATTTAGATAGTAGCAGGAAAAAGTACCCAATGCTACAATAATTTTATACTTTAGAAATCCTTATGATGTTGTGCTAGATTTTCAATGACTTATAGAGCGTACTTTTCTTTGTGTTAGTTTGAAATAAGAAAGAGGTGCCCTCCACTTTACCCCATGGGACATTGTCCCACAGCTTATATCCTTTACCTAAAAGGAGTGAGCTATATATACGGGTTTTAGAATTGCTCATAAAATTAAGTTTTTTGATTTAAGTGCCTTGGTTAGAAGGGACAGTACAGCAGAAGCCTCGGCTGCAATCTTTCAGGCTAAAAGGAAAGAGAACATAAACTCTTGTCACTCTAACCCTTTAGTGATGACTAGAAGAACAGGAATTTAAACAAACAAAAAGAGATAGAACCAGGAAATCACTTAAAGTAGAAAGCAAATGATTTTTACCCTCTTCTCTGGCCATCCCTGTCATTCTGCTCTGGATAGTGTGAAAAAATCAAGCAAGCACGAAAGTTTTGAAAATATTTCTTTCATATTTAATCCTGAGGAGTAATTCATATAAACAAGCACATATTTATTTGATAAATTTTATTTTTCAAAAATTCCACAAATATGCGTGATACATAACCATTATTTTTTGGTCAGTTTATTTTTTATGTGAATTTTTTTTAAATAAAGTAAGTCCAATAAGAGTAATTATTTACAATCATATAAAATAGTGATCTAAGTAGAAATAATATCAACTAACAAAAAAAGAATAAGCATACAGAAAATCAAATGAATGAATATAATTCTACCAAAATGTTAAGTTCTACGTCGTAGGTAATGGTGTAATATAAAAGAAATACATTATCAATCAAACAAATCAGTATAGTGATTTTTCAAAACAATTTGTGCAATTCCTGCTGGGCATCAGATGTTGTTCTAGGTAAAACTGGTTGAAAGACAGTGTTAAAAACAAAAGAAGATTGAAGATTATCAAAGATAATCTGATGTTGTGACAGTTTTTAAGTTGATGTATAATTCATTAATATTATTTTGTTTTCTCCAACAGAGACTCCACCGGTTTTAATTTTATATTTGCTATATGAATACAATGGCGTGCCTACTTAGTTGCTTTGAAAATACTGTTATTTTACAGCTCTATTGGGATATTACACACTCTATAAAACTTGCCAATTTAAAATCTACAGGTGAATGATTTTTAGTATTGTCAAAATATTTGCAACTATAATTACAAAAATAAATAATTACAATCTAAGTGTAGAATGTTTTCATCAAGTGCAAAAAGCCTCATACACATTAACAGCCATACCGCATTGTGTTTTCATGCCTTATAGCCCTCCCACCCTACAGTTTCTAGCATCAGCTGCAGCCAATTATTAATCCACTTTCTGCTTCCAGATTTACTTAGATTGGCATTTCACATAAAAGGAATTATTCCTATGTGGTCTTTGAGACTGGCTTCTTTCACTGAGCATAATGTTATTTTCCTCTTTTTTCCTTTTTTGCGGTCTTTTTGCCAAACATTTTCTCCCAAAGCATACCATAAAATAAATTAAATTTGTTTAATTATTAATTTAATTTAAATAAATTCAATGTATTTAATTATTAATTAATTATTAATTAATTATTTATTTAATTTAAATAAATTAAATTTATTTAATTGTTAAATTATTTAATGCCAAACATTTTCTCCCAAAGCATACCATAAAAGTAAATTTAAGCAAACAGGTATTCCACTTTAAGTCAAGATAGAATAATAGGCTCAAGATTTACATTTCCATATGAATTGATTTTAAAAAGTGCAAAAATAAATGAAACAATGGTTTGGCTTTTAAGATACTAGACTTCAGGTAACAAAAGACAGTGAGCTCAGAAAGACAGGAAACCAATAAGATAAATCTCACAATTGTCCCAGCTATAGTCTTGAGAGTTTCCAAGTCATAATGTGAAATGAAAAGTCAGATCAACCTGGCATTCTCCTAGGGCTGAGATACTATGGTGGCTTGAAGTCACAAAGCAGAGACATGAAAAGCAGAAAGCTGGTCAGAGACAACTCTGGAGCTCCACAATATTCTTTTCCAGTTTTCATTGCACCTGACAGAGCATTCAAATGAGAAGACTCAGCGAAGAGTGACCTCTACCAGAGACTTCTAACTTCTATACTATTAACATTTTGCCATCCTAATGGGGATATAACTTTATTATGATGTCCTTGCTATTCCTAATAAATCAATACAATTCTTAAGTCAACCATTTTTTTCTAGTCTGTAATCAAATTCAAGATTATAACATTTGATTTATATAAGTTACAAATGTGGTAATGAAAGGTATTAGTCTCACATTTTACCCTGCTCCAAAAGCTAATAGCTGCTATCATGTTTCTATAAATATCATAAAACAAATGTCCAGTTATTTTCCTGCATAAGAGAAACAAAGCATATTGCCTTTCTAATAGTGTGAAGACATATAAGTCATCTTTTCACAAAAATTTTAAAATTTATAGTATTTGATTTCATGCTTCTAAAAAGTACATCTAATACATCCAATTAAACGTATAGTACATCTATGCAAATAGATACAATTTTATATAAAATAATCTTTCATTGACAGTGTATTTGTCATGTTAAGCATAATTTTTACTTATATTAAAGTGTCTCAGAGATATATTCTGTATAACTAGCACAAAATAAAATAAAATATATTGTAGTGAATATTTATTATTCAATATTTATTATTCAAATATTCAGTATTTTCAATAATTAGAAAAAGAATTATGTCTTTCTTTGCATTCTGTTTAAAGATAGTGTATGACATAATTGTGTAAGGTATTTTGAATAAGTTATATGTGAATAAATTTAAAATATACAAAAATACATATTAATATTATAGTGAAATTTGAATTTAAATGAATTTTGTTAAAATTACAAAATCCATGTGAACTATAATGAAAAAGTGATAAACTATTTCCTGTCAGAAAATATATTTATGTATGTCAAAACAAATATAGACATAATATTAATATCTATCTCAAAATAGTAACATTATCATTAGATATAATAAAGTTCTAATTCAAAATTATTTCCTAAATAAATATTCAATAGTGAATAAAAAACATGACTAAAAATGTATACTCAGGCTCTAGCTTGCTTTCTTTCTATCTTCCTCTCTGTCTTTGTGAGTTATAGCAATCATTGGCTTGTGGATCAAGCACTATCGTCACCATAGTTCTGGTAACTGTTACCCATCAAAACCAACTACTGTTCCTCCTCCCCCACTATCATTTCCATCAACCACACAACAATAATCCACAAACAAGGGGGCAGAGCAAGATGGAAGACTAGAAATATCTCCTTACTAGCCATTCATGGTGAGGCAGGGGAAGAAGACTCCAACAGCCTTTGGCCAGGGAATCCATCCAGGGACACTACTCCAAGGGCACAGTGAAGAAGTGGTGGACTGTAGGAGCCAGAGGGAGGTCTGGAGCTAAAAAAAACCAGCACAGAAGGCCACTTTAACACCTAAGCTCTGAGACAAGGTAATTTAAATTGAAGGAGGATGTGAGAAGGAAAAAGTAGGGAAGGAAGTGAACAAGAAAAAAACACACATGAGGAGGAACCAAGAGAAAAATTCTAGCAACATGAAAAATAAAAAAAGAGTGTCCCCTCTCAAGGCACCATGAGGCAGCTACCACAGAGGATTCCACTGATAAAGAATTAACAGAAATCAAAGAAAGGTAATTTAAAATATGGATGTCTAAAGCAGTGAAGAGAATTGAAGAGAATGTGGAAAAACAGAACCAAAAAACAGATTAAAGATATGGAGAATATAGAAAGAATATGGTGAACTTAAGGAATTGAAAGAATCAATCAATTAAAAATACAGTAGAAAGTATCAATAACAGATTAGACTGTGGAAAAGAAAAATCTCAAATTAGGAGATAAAGCTCTTTAGGTAAAGTTTTTGAAACTCAGGTAGTCAAAAAATCAGAAGAAGTGAGAGTTTTATCTCCTCTGACCCTATTGGATACCTTTGATCACCTTCTCTTGCCTGATTGCAATGATTAAGACTTCCATTACTATGTTGAATAACAAAGGAGACAGTGGTCATTCTTGCATCATTTCTAATACAAGTGGAAATGTTTTCAATTTTATACCTTTCAATATGATATTGGCTGTGAGTTTGCTGTATATGGCCTCTATTAATTTAAGAAATGTCCCTTCTATACCTATTTGCTTAAGAATTCTGATCATGAAAGGATGCTGGGTAATATCAAAGGCTTTTTCTGCATCCATTGAGAGAATCATATGGTCTTTTTTTTTTTTTATTGATGTGATGTATTATATTTATAGATTTGTGTATGTTGAACAAACATTGTAACACTGAAATAAAAACAAATTTATATTGGTTTTTAATTTTTTTGTTGTTTTGTTTAATCCGGTTTCCTAAAATATTTTTTTTTTTTTTTTTTTTTTATTAAATCATAGCTGCGTACATTGATATGATCATGGGGAATCATACACTACCTTCACAGACCGTTTGACACATTTTCATCACAATGATTAACATAGCCTTCCTGGCATTTTCCCAGTTACCGTGCCAAGACATTTACATTCCTGATTTACTAAGTTTCGCTTATACCCTTGTAAGATGCTTATTGAATATTTTTGCATTGATATTTATTAATGATATAGGTCTATAATTTTCTTTCTTTGTTGGATTATTTTCTTGTTTGGGGATCAGGATGATATTTGCTTCCTAGAATTTGTTAATAAGTATCCTTTCCTTTTCTATGCTTTAGAAAACATTGTATAATATAGGTACTAGTTCCTCTTGAAAGGTTTGATAGAATTCAGATATGAAGCCATCTGGTCTTGGACTTTTTTTTTTAGGAATATTTCATATTGTTGATGCTATTTTAGTGGTTGATATAGGTCTATTTAAGGTTTATAATTCTTTTTGGTTGAATCTAGAAAGGTGGTGTGCTTCCAGGTATTGGTCCATTTCCTTCAGATTTTCATATTTCTGGGAATAGAGATTTTTGTAGTAATTATTGAGGATTTTTGAATTTATGAAGTGTCTGTTGTTCTTTCTTATTTATTTTTTCTGATAGATGATATTAGAGATTTTACTTTGCTGTTTCTGGTTAGGTTGGCTAAAGGTTTATCAATTTTGTTAATCTTTTCAAATAACAAACTTTTTGTTTCATTGATCTTCTGAATAATTTTTTTGTTTTCAATTTCATTTAATTCTGCCCTAATTTTGGTTATTTATTTTCTTCTGCTGGGTTGGGTGTTGTACTGTTCTTCCTTTTGCAGTTGCTTGAGATGATCCATTAAGTTGTTGGCTTCCTCTCCTTCTGTTTTCTTGATGAAAGCTTCCAATGCTATAAATTTCCCTCTTAGGACTGCCTTTGCAGTATCTCACTCTTCTCTGATGATATAATCCTATACCTGGAAAATCCCAGAGTCTCAACTTCAAAACTCTTAGAAGTGATCAAGAAATATAGCAGTGTCTCAGGATACAAAATCAATACTTACAAGTTGATAGCTTTTATATACAACAATAGTCAAGCTGAATAAACAATCAAGGAGTCTATTCCTTTTACAATATTGCCAAAGAAGATGAAATATTTGGAAATTTACCTAACAAAGGACGTGAAAGACTTCTATAAGGAGAATTATAAAACTCTGAGAAAAGAAATAGCTGAAGACGTTAATAAATGGAAAAACATACCTTGCTCATGGCTGGGAAGAATCAATATTGTTAAAATGTCCATACTATCCAAAGCAATTTACAGATTTAATGCAATCTCTATTAAAGCACCCTTGTCATACTTTAAAGAACGTGAAAAAAATAGTACTTCATTTTATATGGAATAAGAAAAAACCTCAAATGTCAATTAAATTACTCAGAAATAAGAACAAATTGGGAGTTATCACATTACCAGACTTTAGGCTATACTATAAATCTATAGTGATCAAAATAGCATGGTACCAGCACAAAAACAGAGTGGTATATTTATGGAACAGAACACAGAACCAAGAGATAAACCCTGCTACTTATCATAATTTGATCTTTGACAAGACTATCAAAAATATTCAGTGGGGGAAAGACTACCTATTTAACAAATGGTGCTGTTTGAACTGGATGGCAATCTGTAGAAGAATGAAACTGGACCCCCACCTTTCACCATTAACAAAAATTGATTCTTACTGGATAAAAGATTTAAACTTAGGATGTGACAGTATAAAAATACTATAAGAGAGTGCAGGGAAAACACTTGAAGAAACTGGCCTGGGAGAATATTTTATGAGGAGGACCCCCTGGGCAATTGAAGCAACACCAATAATCCATTACTGAGATCTGATCAAACTAAAAATCTTTTGCACAGCCAAGAGCACAGTAAGTAAAGCAAACAGACAACCTTCAGAATGGGAGAAGATTTTTACAGGTTATGCTTCTGACAAAGATCTGATAACTAGAATCTAGAGAGAACTCAAACTAATCAATAAGAAAAGAATAAATAACCCTATTTCTATGTGGACAAGAGACTTGAATAGAAACTTCTCTGATGAAGAAAGGCACATGGCCTACAAATTCATGAAAAAATGTTCATCATCCTTAATCTTCAGATAAATGCAAATAAAAGCCATTTTGAGATATCATGTAACTCCAGTAAGATTAGCCCACATCACAAAATCCAAAAACTACAGATATTGGTGAGGATGAAGAGAGAAGGGAACGCTTTTGCACTGCTGATGGAAATGCAAGCTAATATGACCTTTTTGGAAGTCCTGAGAGGACTAAAAGTAGATCTACCATTCGATCTTGCACTTCCTCTACCAGGTATATACCCAAATGATCAAAAATTATTTTACAACAAAGACATTTGCATCAGAATGTTTATTGCAGACCAATTCATAATAGCCAAAACATGGAAACAGCCCAAGTGCCCACCGAACCATGAACGGGTTAACAAATTGTAGTATATGAACACCATGGAATACTATGTAGCCATAAAAAAGGAAACTTCACATCTTTTATGTTTACCTGGATGGAGCTGGAACATATTATTCTAAGTAAAGTATCTCAAGAATGGGGGGGAAAGTATCCAATGTACTCAATACTAGTATAAAATCAATATATAACCAGCTACACACTCATATGAATGACAAAACATAACTATAGTCCAGAAAGTAAAAGGGAAGAGGAGAGAGCAGGGAGGGGAGGGGGTATAGTCCAGAAAGTAAAAGGGAAGAGGAGAGAGATGGGAGGGGAGGGGTATTATGGGAGGAGAGAAGGTATTCTGGTACATGATGTGCATGATGCAATGGTACATTTCAAAACTATTAAGAAATGAGCATAATCATGATGGATGTGTTACTTAGTTC
>CAUYPK010061739.1:0-28742 GCA_963574355.1 Loris lydekkerianus
AAGTTGTTGTTGCTAGTTTACAGTTTTTCTTTAGCAATAAATATTGAAAAGCATTTAACCTACTGATTCCTCAATTATTATAATTGTTTTGGGTATATATTTTTATTTTTGAAATTTACCAGTGGCTGCTGCATTTTCCACTTTGGCTTATACTCGAGTCACTAAGTTTTCCCAGTTTTTAGGGTAAAATTAAGGGGGTCGGCTTATACTCGGGTCGGCTTATACTCGAGTATATACGGTATTATTCTTCTCTCTCAGTTCAGCTTCGGATCTTCCACTTTATTGGATACTTTTTGGTCATTATCCTTCCCTCCTGACAGGAGTTTCTGTTGAAAGCTGGCTCCAGTTGCCCATATTCCCCCTCCCCCTAGATGATATTGATAAGCTGTGAACTCAGTGTGTGCTCAGTTTGTGGATTTACCATGTCGTGAATACTCAGCCAGTCCTACACAACATGGTGTCCAGATCCTTATTATATAGACACCATATCTTGATCTCCACTAATGATGTGGACATTTATAGGTTGTCCCTGGACCACCTAATGTTCCATCCTTCCAATAAACTCACCTATCTGCTGAAGATTTGACTCATTCCAGAGAGGTTGAAGTGGGAGCAGGATGTGGTCTAAGACTGATATGATCAGAGGTGAGTGTGTGACTTGTGCCATTCCATTCAAAATGACTGTCAGCTTATTTTCTGGTAATTCTTAGAGATGGGTTCTTCTCCTCTCTCTCTCTTTCTGTCCCCACCCCATCTCCCTCTCACTCTCTCTTATTCTAGACAACATGGGGTGAATATATCAGCATAAGGCCTGGAACTGCCTATTGCTTTTGTAATCATGAGGAAAATGCAGAGCAGAGAGCAGAGAACTATGTAGTCAACAAGAAATAGAGTTCAGAACTCTGATCCAATTATACCTGAAATTTATATACTGACACTAGACCTTTTAAGGTAATAAAAATAAATAAATTGCTTTATTATTTTAAAGACTAGAGTTATCTTTTTAATTATAAATGAAAATATCTTTTCTAATAACAGAATCTGATTCAAGAAAGAGGCATGTAACATGTAATCCTAAATGTGAAATGAGTTGCAATTAGGTGGGAATAATAAAATGAACTTTCTGAGTTTAAAAAAAATGGTAATTTTATTATTAAGTTAACTGTTTTTTTCTGAAACTACAATTCCTTAACTAGCAGAGCATATGCTGAAAGACTACAGTACTTAGATATTTGGCATCTTTTCAATATACCACATTGTGCTGGCTACTTGCTGCAGCCTAATGACATGGTGCTAGAATGAATGTTTGCACTACTGGTGACCATTTTGAGATTAGAGAGGGAAGAAAACACTGCTTTGCTAGAGACCTTTTCTGAATATGATCTGTAATCCAAATTGACTGAATTGAGAAGCCTGATCTCTATCCCAGCTGGTTAGTGTCAGCAGAGATAAGGAAGAAATAGATATAGTAAGAACAAGATTGGTGTCCAGGAATAGAAAGCCCAGATCCAAAGCACCTATGTTCAGCATTCTCCATCTGGAAAAGCTATCAGAACTCATTAGGAACATGCAACTTCATTCAACCTGGAGCAAAGAGTAGACTATTTGACCTCATCTTCTAACCTATCCTTTTACATTGCCCAGTCAATCTGAGGGTCAGTGCTAAGCAGTGTGAGCAAGCCCAGGCTGACCTCTAGCAAAAAAAATTTCTAGGCTGTATACTAGGCTCAAATATGTACATGTATGATAGTCAGAAACATCTCTGGCTTTGGTTATAATATAAGAAAGCAAATAGGCCAGAGGCCCACAGATTTTCAAAGGCGTTGTTTATTAAAGAAACTCCAACCTGATTTATCATCTCATTTTTGCCCAAATCATAGGATCACCTTCATATTTTAATGAATAGTCACAGGAAATGTCCCACAAAAGCAACCAACACCTCAGTCATCACATAAATTTCTGTATACTCAAATCCCTCTTATCAATTTCAACTAAAAGATACAATTTGTTCGGGTCATTTTGATCTTTGTGACAAATATTTAAGCATTTTTTTCTTGGTAGTTTTTTTCTTGTGAATTTGTTTCTGAAAAGTCAGTAAATTTCCATTACATGATAACTATGAAGTGGCAAACAAATTAGCAGCTCCCATGATTCAAGTCAGGCTGACCTTTTATTTGGTGATTTGTTCTGGGAAATGCAGTTTAAAGGATAATGTATATTCAGCTCAAAGCAACAAGGAGTGAGGGCAAATCATTTGCTAGATTATTAGATTAAATATGTGGAATATAATGCAATAGTACAATTGCTATTCATTGCAATGGTTGTGGGAGAAAGCTACACATCTGTTCATAAATGTTTAGAATGGGAAGCTCCAAGGAGTTCAAGAGCTGCTTCACTCACGGTGTTGTCTTCTATCAACAACATATTTTGGGCTCATCTCATTCCAAGCAAAGCATTTTGGAATCATAAAACTCTGTATATAAAGCCTGTCATTGATAGAACACAGAGTCCCAAAATTGTCTAGTGACATTATATTGAGCAGAATTATGAATTAAATAGAACATCTTTTATTTAGAAATCAAACTATGGCTCTGGAGGATGCTATCATATGCCTATAGTAATAAAGTGACAATATCCAATTAAAGTTATGTTCTGTTTGAATCTAAACTGGTGCACACCAATCTTTCCATTGTAGCATGTTGCAACAAAGCATTACCTTTAATAAATTATTTAAGAGAAATGCAAACACAATGGGCTCATTGGCTACAGCAAAATAAATTTTTCTGATTTAGTTTTGTCATTGGTGAAACAATCAAAAAACCTTTTTTTCCTTCTTATTAAAATTTACTTGAGAGATAAATTGTTACAGGAAAACATCTACTTTTTAAAAAGGTTTCAGGTATTGTCCTAAGCACAATTTTCCAAATAGCTCCAGGCATGTGTGTTTTCTTAGAAGGGTTACCCCTCTTAGAGAATCTGTGTATGGTTTTCTGAATTTCTCTTGAAACTTTGAATTTTATACATGTGTTACTAAAGGAGCCAGAGGATATTAAGTTTGGGAGAACAGACACATTTCTGCTGGAGATACAAAACTTCTGACTAGGAAAGGGATCTCAGAGTTATATGCTAGTGCAGCCATGTTTGTAAAACTGAAGTCTTTGTATTGTGATATGAGTTACCAGGCTAAGGACAACTATTTTCCATCTTAAATAGGCATGAACCTTTTGGATTTACTGGATGCAGGGACTACAACAGATGAGCCTCTTGTTTAGGCCAGCAGTCCCCAGCATGTTTGGCTCCAGGGACTGGTTTCATGGAAGACAATTTTTCCATGAACTGCGGGAGGTGGAGTGGGTGGGGATGTTTTGGGAATGATTCAAGCACATTATATTTGTTGTGTGCTTTATTTCTATTATTATTACAATGTGATATAAAATGAAATAATTATACAGCTCCCCATAATCCAGGGAGTCCTGAGATTGTTTTACTGCAACTAGGCGTTCCCATCTGGAGGTGAATGGAAGACAGTTATTCCCATAATGTGCTTCTTATGTCCTCAACTCCATTTCAGATCATCAGAAATTAATTCTCATAACGAGCCCCAATCTATGCTCCTCACATACGCAGGTTACAGTAGGTTCACACTCCTGTGAGAATCTAAAGCTGCCGCTGATGGGACAGGAGGCAGAACTCAGACAGTGAGATGAGACGGGAGCAGCTGTAAATACAGATACAACTTAGTTCGTTCACCCCCAGTCACCTCTTGCTGTGTGGCACAGTTCCTAATAGGCCAAAGATGGTACTGATCTGTTGTCCGGGGGTTGAGGACTACAGTTTTAGGCTGTTGGCTTTTAAGAAAACATTTAATACTCTTTAACATAACTTTTCAAATAGTCCGGCAAGCTCTATTTGGGAAACTCAGAAATTTAAAAATGAGAAATCATCCCCACTTCCTAGAAAGGAAATCAGAGACCCTGGGCATATATATAGTGATGATTATTTTATGTGTCAATTTGACTGACACACAAAGTACTCAGATATTTGGTCAAATATTTTTTGGATATTTTTGTGAATGGACCTCAGCCAATCAGTAATAGACCTGAATAGAACAAAAGACTGACCTCCCCGAGAATAAAAGTAAAGTTCCTTTTGTCTGATTACTTTCTAATTGGGACACTTGCTTTTTCCTGCCTTTAGGCTCAAATTATAGTCCTAGATCTTTAGCCTGCCAACTTTGAACTACACCATCGGCTCTCCTGGGTCTCCAGCTTTTTGACTCACCTTGCAGACCATGTGACTTTTCAGCCTTCATAATCTCATCAACAGATTCTTTATAACCTTGTTTTCCTCCCTAACTGCAACAGTTTTCTTCTCATTATTATTATTATCATTGTAAAATGTAGGTATTTAGTAATCAATGACAGAAAAACAGGGAGATTGACTGGGACTCTCTGTTTCCTCTGCTGATATTGGAAACAGACACAAGGTTACAGAATGCTCAGTTATATCATGTATTGGTACAAAAAGTTAACTGAACCTTCGCAGAAATATTTTTCACAAGTGAGAGTATGATTTTCAGATTTTTTACCCCAAACATTACCTGTCTCTTAGGATCTATTTTGAGGAATCCACCATTTTTAACTTTTCAAATATTCCTTTAAATAATCCTTGCAGAGTTATTAAGAATTATAATAAACCTAGAAAAGAAAGTGAGTTTCATGAATTTTCTTTTCTCACTTATATCTGAGCATATATAGAAAAAGCACTTGAAGGCAAAGAAGGAATTGATTGTACGATGGAAGTAAAGGCACTGCAGTGAGCCAGTTTGAAAAGGCTTTTGAAGGTAACACAATTGGCTTCCTACGAGTCAAGGAAAAAGAGTGGGCTGGAAAGAATACAGCACTAATGTTTAAGAAACTACAAGAAAGCCTGAACAAGATCAGGCTTGCTTATGAGCAAGATACAATTTCAAACAAGATTGCTGTGATAGATTCTATTGTTTATGACTGACCAGCCTGGCTTTCTGCAACCCATGTGGAGTTGGTGGGCTGCCAAACAGAATGTTATCCCTCTGGCTGAAATAATTATCTAGCAATGGCCATAAGACTCCTGAATGCCTAGCACAATGTCTTATATATGGAACTGGGATGAGATAAACACTCTCTTTTGTGACAGAAAACATGGAGTTTTGTAAGTCTGGAGTGGTCACAGGCACATTCCTACCTCCCCATTCCTCATCCTGATAAAATGAAAGAAAATAGCCAACACATGAACACACAAGACTCTTAAAGGGAAACATTACTGATGACATTGTTCAAGGCCTTCAAGTTCTTGGTGGCAACTCTACCATGGACTTCAGAGCAGTCTTAATCAGTATCTTTTCTCACCCGAAATGAGTACAAGTCCAGGGCTTATTGGTGGCAAACAAAAGCTCTAATGCAGTAATATGTTAGGTTGAAAAGGCTATTATCTACAGATGCATATCACATTCTCTTTTTATCTATTTATTTTTTGCATTCTCTTTTTAAACATAGTTGTAATGTTTAAAAACTAGATCATTGTGATGGCCGGGTGTGGTGGTTCACACCTAGCTCTCTGAGGGGACAAGGCAGGTGCATTGATTGAGCTCAGTTGTTCTAGGCCAGCCTCAACAAGATGGAGACCCAATCTCTACTAAAAATAGAAAAACTAGCCAGGCATCATGGTGAGTGGAGTGCCTGTAGTCCCAGGTACTCAGGAGGTTGAGGCAAGAGGGTTGCTTAAGCCCAGGAGTTTTGAGGTTACTGTAAACTCTGATACTATGGCCCTGTACCCAGGATGACAGAGTTAGAGTCTGTCTAATAAAAGAAAAAAAAATTGGTCTGTTTAAGAGATCTAGTTCTTCTTGGTTAAGTATAGGGTGAGGGTGTGATTCCTGATATTGGTCCATTTCTACCACATTGTCAAATTTCTGGAAATTTCTGGGCATAGAGTTTCTCGTAGTATTCACAGATGATCTCTTGTATCTCTATGGCCTCTGCTGTTAATTCCCCTTCACCATTTCTGATTGAGGTTATTAGAGATTTTACTTTTCTGTTTGTAGTTAATCTTGTCCAAGATTTATCAATTTTTTTTTTTTTGAAAAACCGAATTTTTGTTCCATTAATTTTCTGAATGATTCTTTTGCTTTCAATTTCATTTATCTCTGATTTAATTTTGGCTGTTTCTTTTCTTCTGCTGGTGTTAGGATTAGATTGGTTTTCTTTTTCCAATTTCAAGGGTGGTTCATGAATTTGCTGATGCACTCTTTCTGTTTTTCAAATGTAAGCATAGATTTCCCTGGTTTTTTTTTTGTTTGTTTGTTTTTTGTATTAAGCCATATACACATAGATCATGAATATATTTATGCATATGTGAGGTACAGTGTGTTGATTTTTTAATACAATTTGGAGTGCTTACATCTAACTAATTAATATAGCTTTTGCCTCATTTACTCGATTATTGTGTTAAGACTTTTATGTTCTATACCTGATAGATTTGACTTGTACCCTTGCAATATGCTCCATAGGTGTGGTCCCACCATTTACCCTCCTTCTATCAAACCTTCCTCCTCCCCTCCCTTGACACTCCATTTCTCTCCTTCATCTTGGGCTATAGTTCATAAGAAAGTGTAAGTAAATATAAATTGGTTTCATAGAAGTACTGAGTACATTTGGATACTTTTTCTTCCATTCTTGAGATACTTTACTTAGGAGAATATGTTCCAGGGCCATCCATGTAAAAATAAAAGAGGTAAAATCTCCACCTTTTTTTAAGGCTGCATAGTATTCTATGGTATACATATACCACAATTTACTAATCCATTCTTTGGTTGAGGGGCTCTTCCATGGGCTTCTTCCATGACCTTACAAATTGAGATGCAATGAATAATCTGGTGCAAATATCTTTTTTGCAAAATTATTTTTGGTCTTTTGGATATACTCCTAGTACAGGAATTGCAGGATCCAAAGGAAGATCTATTTTTAGATCCCTAAGTATTCTCCATACTTCTTTCAAAAAGGAATGTATTGGCTTGCATTCCCACCAGCAGTGGAGAAGTATTCCCTTTTCTCCACATTCATGCCAACATCTGTCATTTTGGGATTTTGTTATGTGGGCTTCTCTTACTGGAGTTAGATGGTATCTCCAAGTGGTTTTGATTTGCATTTCTCTGATGATTAAAGATGATGAGCATTTTTTCATATGCCTGTACACCATACACCTATGTTCTTCAAGGAAGCTTCTGTTCAAGTCTAAGATCTCTATAAAGAGAACTATGAAAGTCTGAGAAAAGAAACAACTGAAGATGTCAACAAATGGAAAAACATATCATGCTCAAGGCTTGGAAGAATCAACATTGTTAAAATGTCCATACTGTCCAAAGAAATCTACAGATTTAATACAATCCCTATTAAAGAACTTCTGTCATACTTCAAAGATCTGGAAAAACTGGTACTTCATTTTATATGGAAACAGAAAAAACTCAAATAGCTAAGACATTACTCAGAAATAAAAGCAAATCAGGTGGAATCATGCTATCAGTCTTTAGACTATACATAAATCTATACTGATCAAAACAGCATGGTATTGGCACTAAGATAAAGAGGTAGATGTATAGAACAGAATTGAGAACCAAGAAATGAATCCAGACATTTATTGTCATTTGATTTTTGATAAGCCTATCAAAAATATAAATTGGGGAAAATAATCCCTATTTAACAAATGGTGCTAGGTGAATCGGCTGGCAACTTGTAGAAGGCTGAAACTGGACCCACACCTTTCACCTCTAACAAAAATTTACTCTCACTGTATAAAAGACTTAAACTTAAGACATGAAACCATAAAGATTCTTGGAGAGAGTGCAGGGGAAACAGTCGAAGAAATTGGCCTGGGAGAAAACTTTGTGAGAAATTGGCCTGGGAGAAAACTTTGTGAGGGCAATTGAAGCAATACCAAGAATACATTGCTGGGATCTGATAAAACTAAAAATCTTCTGCACTGCCAAGAACACAGCAAGTAAAGAAAGCAAACAGACCTCAGAACGGGAGAGGATATTTGCAGGTTACGTTTCTGACAAAGGTCTGATAACCAGAATCCCACAGAGAACTCAAACGTATTAATAAGAAAATAACAAGTAATCCCATTTCACTATGGGGAAGATTTCCCCCTTAAGACCACTTTTGCTGTATCCCACAGGTTTTGGTTACATGTGTCTTCATTTCTTCATTTTTTTTTATGTTTGAGGAATTTAACAATTTCCTCTTTTATCTCTTCCTGAACCCAACTATCATTCAGCATAAGGTTGTTTAATTTCCAAGTCTTTGTGTGGGATGAATGTCTTTGTTGGAGTTGAGGTCCACCTTTATTGCCTTGTGGTCTGAGAAGATACAAGGTATAATTTCTATTCTTTTAATTTTGCTGAGGTTTAATTTATGTGGTTGATTTTGGAGTACATACCATAGAATGACAAGAAAAATATATATTCCTTAGCTTTGGGATGGTGTTTTCTATATATGTCTATTAATCCCATTTGTTCTAGGGTCATATTTAAGTCCTTTGTATTTTTGTTTAGTTTCTGTTTAGAGGATCTGTCCAGTTTTGTCATAGAGATGTTAAAATACCCGACTATTATGGTGTTATGAGATACCTTATTGCTCAGACCCATCAAGGTCTATTTCATAAATCTGGAAGCATTTAATTTGAGTGCATAAAAGAGTGTACAATGCTAGCTGGGTGCAGTGGCTCAAGTTTGTAATCCTCACACTCTGGGAGGCAGAGGTGGGTGGATTGCCTAAGTTCACTGGTTCAAGACCCTCCTGAGCAAGAGTAAAACCCTGTCTCTAAATATAGGTAGATGTTGTAGTGGGCACCTGTAGTTACAGCTACTCAGGAGGCTGAGGCAAAAGAATCACTTGAGCCCAAGAGTTTGAGGTTGCTGTGAGCTGTGATGCTATAGCACTCTACCCAGGACAACAAAAGTGAGACTCTGTCTCAAGGAAAAAAAAAAAAAAAAAAAAGGAACACAGAATCCCTATTTAATAAATGGTTCTGGGAGAACTGGACAATCACATGTAAGATGGAAACTGAACCCACACCTCTCATCACTTATAAAAATTGATTCAAGATGGATAAAATTGGGCTGGATGCAGTGGCTCATGCCTTTAATCCCGGCACTTGGAGGCTGAGGCAGGTGGATTGCCTGAGCTCACTGTTTTGAGACCAGCCTCAGACAGAGCAAGACCTTGCCTCTAAAAATAGTCAGGTGTTGTGGTAGGCACCTGTAGTACTAGCTACTCAGGAGGTGGAGGCAAAATAATCACTTAAGCCTGGGAGTTTGAGGTTACTGTGAGTTATAATGGAATTCTACCAAAGATGACAAAGTGAGACTCTGTCTCAAAACAAACAAATAAACAAACAAACAAACAACAACCAAAAAAAAACCCTGAAGGATAAAAGATTTAAATCTAAGGCATGAAACAATAAAAATCCTTAAAGAAATTGTGGGGAAAACACTTAAAGATATTAGCTGAGGTAAGATTTTATGAAGAAGACTTCTGCGGCAATTGCAACAACAACAAAAATAAACAAATGGGACTCAAACTGAAAAGCTTCTGTGCACTTAAGAAAACAACAACCAAAGCAAATAGACAACCTTCAGAGTGGGAAAAGATATTTGCATATTGTGAATTGGACAAAAGCTTGATAACTAGGATCTATAGAGAACTCAAATTAATCAATAAAAAAGATCCAACAATCCCATATGTCACTGGGCAAAAGAAATGAATAGAACCTTCTAAAGAAGACAGACAAATGGCTAACAAACATATGAAAAATGCTCATTGTCCCTAATCATCAGAGAAATGCAAATCAAAACTACCCTGAGATATCATCTAACCCCAGTGAGAATGGCACACATCACAGTCTCAAAGCTGCAGATGCTGGCATGGATGTGGACAAAAGGGAACACTTTTACCTTGCTGGTGGGACTGCAAATTAATACAACCTTTTGGAAGGAAGTATGGAGAAACCTCAAAGCACTCAAATTAGACAAGAACTCCAATTAGACCTCCTATTCGATCCTGCAATCCCATTACTACCCAGAAGAAAAAAAATTTTTTTTATCATAAGGGCATTTTCACTAAACTGTTTATCACAGATCAATTTATAATTGCCAAACTGTGCAAACAGTCTAAATGCCCATCAACCCAGGAATGGATTAACAAGCTGTGGTATATGTAGACCATGAAATTCAGCCACTAAAAAAGATGGAGAATTTACATCTTTTGTATTAACATGTAGGTGGAACACATTCTTCTTAGTAAAGCATCACAAGAATGGAAAAGCAAGAACTCAATGTACTCAATTTTAACATGAAGGCAGTAGATGAGCTAATACAAGGAGGTGGGTAGGGGAATGAGCAAGTGAGGAGAGGGGAGAAGGAAGAGGGTTGGGGGTCATGATGTATGGCACACCTCTTGGGGATGGGACACAATTATAAGAGGGACTTTATCTTTCAAATACGATCAGTGTAACCTAATTCTTTGTACACTCAAAGAATCCCAAATAATAAAAAACAATAATAATAATTTTTTTAAAAAAAGCTATGTGTTTATCTCCAACTTCACCTTGCATATTTGATAAAAGGGAACTTCTTTTAGGTACAAGAAATTTTTGTAAATACTTTAAAAAATCATTTTCTTTCAAAATTACATCAAAATGTTTATCAACATTTAACTAATCATTACTTTTAGAAACAAAATAAAGTAATTTATTACAAACTTTTAAAAAGTTTTATTCAAATTTGGGCCTAGTCAAAGGAAAGAATTGTAAAATATTTATTCTCTGATTCTAACATTTCTGGATGTCATTACAGATGAGAAATGTAATTTATTTCAAATTAAAATAAAAATTCATTAAATACTCCTATGTATGTAGCTATCGATTCAAAGTTTTGCTTATTTTAACCAAACCAGTTTTTAAGTTATTTTCATTTATTATTTTCACTGTTTCTTTATTTTGATAAAATATCCTGCTGTGGTGAATAATTTCTTTTTGTCAATGTAGAGGTTAACTATAATAAATATTTGTAATTATTTCTGAAAGTTTTTTTTTTTTTTTTTTAATTCAGATGAGATGAAAGTTTTCTTTTCCTTCAAGGGAATATTTTAGACTTCACTAATGACATAAAGTGAGTAATTACACAATTTAGAGAAATTTAGATAACTATTTTTATAGTTTAATACAATGGGCTGTAATAAACATTTGGGTGCACATGTCTTTTTGATAAAATGACTTCTTTTTTCCTGTATTAAATTTTAATTTTAATCAGGGGAATAATTTTTACCTTTCGGATCACTGATCCTTTGTAAACCTGATAATATATATATATTTTTGTGTGTGTACACAAGTATGTACAGGTCCCAGGGCCCAGGCTCAAAACTAGCATAAGACAAATATACCTCACATGGCAGGTAATGCGTTAAACTATTTAGCAGGAAAATATATTCATGTTATGTCTATATATCCACATCTACAATTCCATTTCTATATGGCTGAGTAATGGGTCATTGTTTTGTTTTTTATTTTTATTTAATTATTTTTTTCAAAATATGACAATGACATAAAAGGTTTGGTTACATGGATTGCTTTTGTGCAACCCCACTATTTGCTCAAAGGAAAAAGAAGTCATATTATCAAAAAGACATGTCCACTCAAATGTTCATTACAGCCCATTGTTCAGGGGTCCTCAAACTTTTTAAACAGGGGGCCAGTTCACTGTCCTTCAGACCGTTGGAGGGAGTATAGTTAAAAAAAAAAAACAAACTATGAACAAATTCCTGTGCACACAAGGAGGGAGGGGACTGGGGCCTTGGTGTGTGTCACACCTTCTGGGGGCAAGACATGATTGCAACAGGGACTTTACCTAACAAATGCAATCAGTGTAACCTGGCTTATTGTACTCTCAATGAATCCCCAACAATTTAAAAAAAAAAAAATACACAACGGGAACAAATACATTACACCACTTCATGTGGCCCACAGGCTGCAGTTTGAGGACCCCTGCGAGAGGAACTAATTCTTTAATAGGGAAGAAGATCACATACTAAAGTGTGTTTTCTTTAGGAAGAGAGGAAAGGTTGCTTAAATTATAAGGTTAAATTTTTCAGTAAGACCTCCACTAGTGTGTCTAATTTGCTTTGTTTTGTTTCATTTTGTGGAGAGTTTTATCACTGTTGATCCCCTGAGAAAATTTGGTAACCATAAACTCACAAGGAAAATGGAGGGTTATTAATTAGGTATTTTCTTATCAGCTCTAACAGAACTCATATAATAATAATAGTTATGTGGAAAGAAACCAATGGGAAATACCAAACATAATTGCTGCTAAGTTCATGAGCAGCTAATCATGGTACGTTTAATCAGTAACGAGGAGAGTTACCTTAGGTTTCACTGAGCTTATGAGATGAATGTAAACTAAGTGAACCCATACTGCAGCTTAGTTGTGTTATTCAGTGATGTGGAATTTGATCTGGAAATCGCCAAGTGTTTTAAATTACATCTCTTTTTGCACATTTAAGAAATAACTGAAATATTAAATCAAAGTATGTTATCCAGATTTTGAGAATATCAGAGTCTCAATGTCAGTGACTGACATGATAGTGACCCAGTCTTGTGGGAAGAAAAGTCTCTATGTTAATTATTTAAGTTTTAATTTGACATGACTTTAAATAAAATATCTTTGTTCCGTTTGTATTAGTTTGCTATTGTTGCCCTCCCCAATTGCCATAAACACAATGGCTTAAGACAACACAAAGTTAATCTCTTCCAGTTGTAGAGTTCAGCATTCTAAAATAAAGATGTTAGAATGGCTGTGTTTCTTCTGGAGACTTGAAGGGAAAATCTATTGTCTTGCTTTTTCTAGTTTCTGGAAGCCACCAACATTACTTGCCTAATGGTATCTTCCTCCATCTTCAAAACACATTACTCCAACATCTGGTTTCACCATCAGTCACCTCTGAGTTTTAAAATTTGATCCACTAGCCTCCTTTATATTTACATTATGACTCTTGTGATTTCATTGGACCCACATGGATAACCCAGAATTATCTCTCCATTTGAAGATCCTTAACTTAATCACAGCTGGAAAGTCTTTTACCATATTTACCTATCATACCACAGTAACATACTCAGTGGTTCTCAAAAATAGAAAGTGGACTTTGTTTAGTGTGGTAGGTAGCATGATTCTGTCTACAATGATGCTTAATGCTTAACAGATAATTTCTATGGAAAAAAGGATCTCAATAACCATACTTATGTATCTTAGTGCTTATTTAAGCCACTTACTGTAAATTATATTAAATAGATTTCCCAAAGAACTTAAGATCTCAACAATAGTTTATATTTAACTGAACTACTATAAAAGGTGTTAGTAAATCAACAATGTTAGTTGTTTTTACCAAATATTATTATCTGTAGCAATTTTTGCTTTTGAGTTTAATTGTTTACTTTTTGATATTTGCGTTCATTATTTCAATATGTTCAATATTCCCTACTGTGGGACAATCAGTATCTAAAAAGAATGGTATAATACATATTCTTTATGGCCAAGAAAATTGTCATGTTTTGGAGAGGGAGAAATGTGAGCTCAAATACTCAGGTAAATACCATAAATCATTAGACAACAAGAAAGCTCAGAAGAAGTGTGTAGTAAGTGAAGAATGAACAGCACAAATAGTCCCTATGAAAGTTCAGAAAACAGAGAAATTTGTTGATGAGAGGCATTTATAAAACTTCTATCATGTCAGGTAGGGATCTGGTTAACTTCTGGGCATGGCAGGACAGAAAAGACCTGGCTGGGTTTGGAAGCAAAAAGAAGATGTTGCAGGTGCAGTTGAACATAGGGAGGAAGGGGAGATGTTTGTGGGAAATTAGGCTTCCTTGAACTGAACTGGGTGGTTCAAAATAATGTTGAGAAATAAAGTGAAAATAACATGTTTAGGCTAGATTGGAAGACATCTTGAAGGATAAATGCAGGATTTTAGATATTACCATTTAGACAAAGGCCGAAATACAGAGATGAAAGGAATATATGGTAGTGGGGAAAGCAGTGAAGTAGAAATTACTTAGACCCTTTGGATTTTGCCCCAGTATGTGCATGAGAGAGTCTAGCTGTGGCTTTTGTTTTTCCTGTATCAGTATTTTTGGTGAAAAACAAAACAAAACAGAATGTGCCCATTCTATTTTCATATTGTTTTGAGGATGACCTGAGAATGTATGTGTTAAAAATGTTTTACAACTGTAAAGCAGCATAAAATAAACTGTTTTACTAAAGTGTTAGGTAGAAGAATGCCCTAACATAAAAAAATGCTTTATTTATTCCAAACATTGTTGAAAGAGATGCATTTTAGGGTTAAAACAATCATCTTTCAGCCCTAAACAAAATGTGAAAAAATGTATTAATAAAAAGGTGGAGGAGGGAAGGAAGTTTATTTAATTTTTCCTTCTTATAATATTTTGAAAACGATTTTATCCTTAAATTTGGAGAAACAGGCAAATAAACAAAAAGGATAAAGCTGTTCTATCTAAAGAACCAGACTTTCATAGTGAGTTCTCATGATTTGATTCAAGTCTAATGAAGTTGATACACTCATTCACAATTTAATAACGAATATGCATGCTTTAAAAACTTCAGTTCTATATTTTGTCTCTTCCATTCTTCATTAAAATGGATAGAGATGAATAGACTCAATTATATGCAAACATCCATTGATGTATTTTACATTCACTATTTTCAAGAGGTAACATGTTGAGTTTGTGCCTATTAAATTTATAGTGCTGCCCTTGTGAGAACTCCTGAGTGGAAATGTTTCTTCATTAAAAAAGGGAATGTGATCAGCACATTGGAATGTAAATTTCATGGGCACAAACATTTCCTTACAGTATTTTAATAGACCTTCACTTCATGGTTCTCTTAGTTTAAGAATTTACCAGACATCAACAATAGTTTCTGGCATGTCCCATAAGCCTCTAAACAGGTAAGAAAATATTAACAAGGTAGAGGAGGCTGTGTTTGATTTAGGTGTTTGAAACACTCTACAATTTAATCATATTAAACTAAGCATGATTTAAACTTCTGAATGGAAAAAAAGCACATTGAGATTATAAGTTTATTATAGAGTATTTATTTATAACTTTATTTCTTCCCTATCTCCACCTCATAACCAAGTGTTGCCACCATTAGATTATATACATATGTCATAGCCCACTGTGGGGGCAGGATTAATTAGGAAATACTGTTTGCTTTAAGGTATTTTCTCACTTTGAGTTACTTTGTTTCTCTGATTTTTTGTTGGTGCAAAAAATAAAAGCTGAACACTTCGCATGATTACTTTTGAAGATATTTGTTGATCTTGATTTATGGATGAAACACGAAACATTTAACATTGTTGGGTACATAAGACAAGACATTTGGTGCATTGTTATTATTAATTCTTATTATAAATATAGTAATAAAATAATAATTTTTGTGAAAATCTTCATTACAAGGTAATTGACATAACAGATCAGTCACTGCACATTCCATAAAGCGTAATAGTGTATAATTATTTGTTTATCAGGACCTATTGATTTTTCTTTGGTGTCTCTCTCTCTCTCTCTAAGGGCTAGCAGAACAAGTGGAATCCAGGCAAATGATTTATCCTGAGGAATTGTTACAAAATAATTTAGCAGGATAGAAAATCTGCATTCATTCCTCCTTCATGTATTTATACTCCATTTTAACTTATTCACTTATCCAATGTTGGATACTGGATATGATTCCATATCTTGTCTATTATAAATAGTACTTCAGGAATCATGAGAGTCCAGGTATACATTTAACATACTGATTTCAGGGTAGGCGTGTATAGCTCAGTGAGTAGGGCACCAGCCACATACACTGAGGCTGACAGGTTCAAGCCCAGCCCAGGCCTGCTAAACAACAATGACACCTGCAACCCAAAAATAGCCAGGCGTTGTGGTGGGGGCCTGTAGTCACAGCTACTTGGGAGGATGAGGCAAGAGAATCACTTAAGCCCAAGAGTTTGAGGTTACTGTGAGCTGTGATACCATAGCATTCTACTGAGGGCGCTCAAAATAAATAAATAAATAAATAAATAAATAAATAAATAAATAAATAAATAAATAAGAAAAGAAAAGAAAAGAAAAAAATACTGATTTCATTTCCTTTGGATATCTACTCAGTGGTGGGATTGCTGTATCATACATATGATGGTTCTATCTTTAACTTTTTTGAGGAAGCTTCATACTGTTGTCTACTAATTTACAAATGCATCAACAGCACACAATAATTTCGTTTTCTCCACATCTCATCAACACTTTTTTTTCTTTGCCTATTTGATAAGAGTCACCCTAACTTGAGTGAGGGGTTATCTCATTACAGTTTTGATTTGTATTTCCCTGATGATTAATCATTTTGAACATTTTTTTATGTACCTGTTGATCATCTGCCTATGTTATTTTGAGAAATGTCTATTTAGACATTTTACCCATTTCCTAATTTTTTTTTGCTATTGAGCATTTTAAAGTCCTCACATATTCCTGATATTAACTGTATGTCAGATATATAGTATGAAAATATTTTATCTCTTTCTGTAGATTGTCTCTTCCCTCTGTTAATTATTTCTTTTGCTGTGCAAAAGTTTTCTAGTTTGATGTAATCCTATTTTGCTGTTTGTGTTTTTGAGGTCTTATGTTAAAAATCCTTGCCCAGCCCAATGTTGTAAAAGCATTTATTTAATATTTTCTTCTAGTAGTTTAATATTTTCTGGTTTTGCATATCAACCTTTAATTCATTTTGAGTAGATATTTCTGTATGGTGGGGAATAGGGGTCTAGTCTCATTCTTTTGCATGAGAATCCATTTTTTCCTACCAACATGTATTGAAGAAATTGTTTTTGCCCCAAAGGTATTCTTGGCATCTTTATTGAAAATCAGTTGACTACATGTGTGTCAATTTATTTCTGGCATCTCTAGTCTGTTTCATTGCTGTTTGTGCCTCGTTTTTATGCCAGTTAAATGCTGTTATTGCTACTATAGCTTTGTAGTATATTTTGAAGTCAAGCGGGATGATTCTATTGTTGGTTTTTCTCATTTAGGATTGCTTTGGCTCTTCAGAATTTTCAGTGGTTCCATTTGAGTTTTAAGATTTCTTTTCTTTTTTTTTTTTATGTCTGGGAAGAATGTCACTATTATTTAAATGGTGATTGCATTAAATCTACGGATTTTTGTGGGTAATATGTCGATTTTAACAATATTCATTCTTTCAATCCATGACCACTAGATAACTTTCCAATTATTTGTGTCCTTTTCAATTCCTTTATCAATGTTTTATAGTTTTCAGAATAGCACTCATTAAATAGCACTTGGTTAAATTTATTTTTTGATATCTAGTTTTTTGTGGCTTTTGTAAAAGGAATTGTTCTTGACTTCCCTTTCTGATATTTCACTTTTAGCATATAGAAACACTACTGATTTTTTGTGTGTTTATTTTGTATCCTGTAACTTTATTGAACATTTTTAAGGAGTTTTAAGATTCTCTCAAACAAGAACATGTCATCTGCAAAATGGAATAATTTAACTTCCTGCTTTCTAACTTAGATGCCTTATATTTCTTTCTTATGCTTACTTGCTCTGCCTAGGACTTCCAGCCCTATATAGGAGTGGTGAAATGTGGCAATCCTCTCTGGTCCTTGAAGTTAGGAAAAAAGCTTTCAGCTTTCCACCATTAATTCAGTGCAATGTGAGCAGTGAGTTTGTTATTTATGGTCTTTATTGTGTTGAAGTATGTACTTTCTTCATTTAATTTGCTGACTTTTTATAGTGAAGATGTTGAATCTTGTCAAATGCTTCTTTTCATCTGTTGAAATGGTCACATGGCTTTTTTATGTCATTCTGTTAATGTGATGTATTATATTTATTGATTTGCATGCCATTTGAAAGGAAGCCATACTCAGTTAAATATTTTAAGAAGGTTTATTCTGAGCCAAATTTGAGGACCAGAACCCAGAGCCACACCTAAGAAGCCTTGAGCAAGTGGACTCAAGTGGTAGGGTTACAGTTTGGTTTTATACATTTTAGGGAGACAGGAATTGCAGGTGAGGTCAATACATGGAACACATACATTGGTTTGGTTCAAAAAAGGAGGAATATCTGGAAGGCAGACACTTACAGGTGATAGGTGGGTTTAAGGATTCTTTAGCTGACAATTATCTGAAAGAGTTAGGCTTTATCTAAAAGACCAGAGTCAGTGAAAAAGATGCTTAAGATAAATGGTCTGTTAATTAGAGACAAATTACCCTACCAGAAAGACTCAAGAGTCAAGTGGTTAGGGGAGAAGGCATGATAAGGCATGTCTAATCTCCTTTCTCAAGGCTAACAATTCAACTTTAGGGATCTTCTTAGCCAAGAGGGGGTCCAGTCAGGCAGCCACTTAGGGGGAACCTTAAGATTTTATTTTAGTTCACATGCATATGTTGCAATGTCCTCATACCACTGAGATGAATTCCATTTGCTCATGGTGAATGATCTATTTAATGTGCCATTGTAATTGGTTTGCGAGTATTTTGTTGAAAATTGTTGTATTTATGTTTATCAGGGATATTGGCCCATATTTTTCTCTTTTTATTGTATCCTTGTATATGGCTTTGAAATCAAGGTAATGCTGGCCTTATAAAATGGGTTTAGAAGTATTCCTCTTCAATTTTCTGGAATAGTTTCAAGAAGAATTACATTAGTTATTTAAGTACTTAAATTACATTAGTAATTTAAGAATTCAGCAGTGCAGACATCAGGCACTAATGAATTTCATACCTTCCTGTACTCTGGTGTTACTGTTCGATATTCTTTCATCTTATTTAAAATATTTCCTATAGCATTTCTTAGTGCTTCTAGTGATGATAAACCCCATCAGCTATCATTATTCTAAGAAAATCTCTCTTTTGAATACCAGATTTGCTGGGTATTCTATTCTTGGTTGAGAGAGTTTGTTGTATGTGTGTCTTTATTTGTTTTGTTTTCAGTACTTTGAATATATCATCCCACTTCCTTCTAGCCTGCATGGTTTCTGTTGAAAAACCCTCTAATAGACTTATAAGGTGTTCTTTTGCATGTAGCAAGTTGATTTTTCTCTTGCTGCTTTTAAAACTCTGTCTTTGGCAGCTTGATTATAATGTGTCTCAGTGTGAGACTCTTCAGAATCATCTTATTTAGTGTCTTTTAGGTTTCCTCAATCTAAATGTATGTTTCCTTCACTAGACTTGGGAAAACTTTAACCATTATATCTTTGAATAATCTTTCAGCATCACTTTTTCTATTCTCTGTATGTTAACTTCATAATGCATATATTGGTCCACTTGGTTGTGTCCCTACATTCCATTAACAATCTTCACTATTTTTCTTGTTCTTTTCCTTTTTGCTCCCCTGGATTGGATAATTTCCAGTGATCTGACTTCAAGTGATTCAGACTCATGAGTCCTTTGTTCTGCTTGATCTAATTATCTAATTTGCTATCGAGCCCATCTGTTAAATACTTCAATTCAGTTATTGCAATTTTTAGTTCTATGATTACCATTTTGTTTTATGTTCTATCCTTGATTCCTTACAAATGTTAGGACTTTGGGATTTGTACTGTGTTTTGGGCCAAAATTTTATTTCTGAGAATATACTTCTTTAGAATTATAATTTATATAACACCACTTTTCTTGGCATCTTGCTCAGTATCTGTATGGTATATGTATTCAGTAAATAGTTACTTAATAGACACAGAAATTTTGACTGTAATATCACATTGAATCCTCAGATAACTCTGGGAAGCAGAGTAGTTGATTCCTATCTTGATTGTGAGAAAACTGAAAGAATACTTACAAGTTCACTAAGCATTGTATAACTGTAACAGTGAGCAGAGCATTACTTTAAGTCAGGCCTATAGTCTAACTCCAAGCTCTAGATGTTGTTTTCTTATCATTGTTTCACCTAGGACCTTGAAGTATGGAAATGGATTTTTTTTTTTTACATCAGAACTGGAAATTCAAAATAAAAGTTAATACCTGCATTGTATACAATTGTTGAAAATATAATTTATGTAAAATGTAGTATTAAGTTATGTTAATAAATTACAGTTTTGTCTAACAATACACATAAAAATTATGTTTACTAATTACAGTGTTATGTGTTTCATTTTAGTTTTTTAACATATTCCCCCCAATATTTATATACAGTACTGAGCAATAAATGATTATATGGTTTTAAAATAATACATAAGGTTAACATTGTCACTGAACCATAGATTTAACATGCATATTTTTGAAAAAGTCAACCAATGAACTGAGTTTCTTTAACCTATCAATCTATGAATGTCATAGGAGAGGAATTAGTTAAGGAGAGAATTCTGAGGAAAAATGGGTAATTATAATAAATATATTGTTTGCTTACTATCTGCAAGGTTCTGTGCTTTTACTCATTTAATACTGACACAACTTTTATAAAGTAGGTGTTATTTTCATTTACATCTTGAATGTGGGAGAAAATAAATTGAAGCTTGGACAAACTTACCTAAAATGAAACAGCCATTAAATGGTAGAGCAAGATTAATCTGATATAGAATCTAAACTCTTAACAATTCATGGTATTAGCTTTTACTAGGTCCATGTAAGTATGAAACATTAAGAAATTTTCTCCTAAAATGCCACTGTAATTTCACGTAACTTCATTATACTCGTTTATAATACAAAAGTAATTGCCTATCGTTCTGCAAATCTCAGCGTGAAATTGTTGACTTGGCATTGTGCCATGGTAGAGAGCCCCTACCTTCTGCCCGTCACACGCATAACACCCAGTTTGAAATGTACACCCATTTAAAACATTGCCCATGAATATCATTTGGCTCAGCAGTTATTTAGACTTGAGCTAGACACAAAGGATACAGAATGCATGAAAGAGAGAAGACAAAGAATTAGAAGGCACCATGTTATTATGTACAGTATTCACAGAAAAATTCCTCCCATCTACCTTTGTCTTGGTAAAGAGGATAAGGGGAAGAAAATTGAAGTATCGAGAAAAAGAATGAATGAGAAGAACAGCAGGGTGTGCTTATCTTCTTTCCTAAGTCAAAGACCATAAACACTGATAAAGCTCCAGTTTTCCTTCACTCCGTGTCATCCATATCCCATTATTTTCTAGTGGTTTTGGTACAAGGTATATTGGCTTACTGCATCCACTTGATTTATGATTCAGAATCTAGATGATGAATCAAGAAACTTTCATTTTGCCTAAAGTCTCTGTTTGCTTGAAAATTCACTATCTTTCCTCATAGAGTATCTTGTGACATGTGCAAAGTAGTAAAAAGAGGATAAAAGAAGATGAGAAACAGTTTATTATCTGGAGATCAAGTTCATCAGTCTCACAGTAAGAGTAGAAATAAAAAAGATTGCTTTGTTTTGTTTTGTTTTAAGAATGCAGCTTTGAGGATAGTGGCATTTTGCTACACGGTGGGATAGATTTCTTTGGGAAAAAAAAAATCTCTGCTGGGGAGCAGTTCTCAAGGTGACCTGATAGCTTAGAATTTAAACAAGAAATGTCAACAACTGAATTGAGTGCTGGGGAGAATAACGTTGATGCCTCTGAGAAGCAAGCACAGGGATTTAAAAATAAATGAAATTGGAGCTTTTGATATTTGGCATCACTTTCTCACAAAGAAATTATGTTCAATTACAGTTCAGGCCCAAACACTATGCATGGTACGTTGAAGGATTTTGAACTCTCAAATCATCAGCAGCAACCAAGCCAGATGGATTCTTCCAATTCTGAGGCTTAGGAGGTATCAGGACTTGTTAATGTTTCTAGAAGAGTAAAGGAAATTTTGTCTTTTGAAATGAATGTTGAGGAAGTATTAGAAATATTAAAACTAATTTATTGTTGGAATTAAAACAGCTGAGACCAGTCTGAGAACATTTTTGTAGTAGTCAGCATGAGACATAGGATTCCCAAGTAAGTGAGTTATGTTGTGAACCCAGATACCTTACAAGGAAAGTCTTCTTTGGGTTCCCATTTTATAGATAAGAAAACTGAAACTTCATTTGCTTTTTTAATTGTTTTTTTTTTTTTCAAATGTACATTGTTCAACCCCAAATCCTAAGTTTATACCATTATGAGGCATTGCTCAAATATTCATAAGCATTCTAAGTATTTTTAATAGTTTCATATTCAATCTTAGAAAACACAGGATTATACACAGTGCAAAGGTTTTCATTATTATAACATCTTTGCATTGTGAATTTCCAAGAGGGGGTGTATATTAGCATCACTCACATCAGAATAACCAGGGAACTCTTAATTTGCTGTACATTATCAGGGACTGCAGTTTCTCAGAACAAATTTAAGAAATGACTAAAATGGTAGCTAAATGTAACCAATAGTTACATTCAATGTCTTAAACCAAACACATGTCAAAAGGATAATTCAGGTATAAGAGAAAACTAATAAAAATGGAAATACTATAGACTACCGCACTGATAAGCCACTGTAGTACTGATAGACTACATCAGACAAATGTCTGTTTAACAAACAGTTGTGTGTGTGTGAGAGAGAGAGATCAATTGATTGTAAATACCACTGCATGTGAAACAGCTAATACACATTTATGAAATGCCTACTGTGTACTAGGTACTCAACTAGACTTTATAAATAAGAAGAGATAATGAAGTTCAAAGAAGTTTTTGAACATAGAACTGGTATAAAACAAATATGTAAGGCTAATCCTCATGAATATAAAGATATGTCTGTAAATAATTTTAGCCCGAATTTGGACAGGTATAATTTTAAGTCTTCTGTGATGGGGTGGCTCAAAATGTCAACATACATGACAGAAAATATGAGGGGCAGAGAATGACTAAGTAAAAAAAAAAAAAGTATAATAAAAGATAAAGGAGAACATGTCAGGAAGCACATTGGAATCAATACCATAAAATGCATCCAAGGCATCAGAAGGCAAGTGAGGACAGTAAAATGAACAAAGAAATCAACAGTAAGAGAATTCTGGATTTATCCCTAATGTTCTTGGTGAATTTTGAAGAAAGAAAAATGAATCAATAAATTAAATAAGGCAAAACAAAAGCATATCCCTTTTTAAACTGAGAGTGGGCAGAGAAGAAATAAAAATGAAAGGTTAAGCTACTCTCTCACAAGTTTTAAATTTAAAGGAAGGAGAAAAGTAAGATTGTAGAGAGGACAACATGTTTAGAAAGAGAAAATTTATACAACTTAGGTTCAGTCATTGGTAAGATGTGTATTAAACACGTCAAAATTTTTTAAAGAATAACTATTTTGGCCAAAACAAAATCTAAACAGAGATACGCATTTTGTGTTTGAGCACTAAATTACACATTGGAGCCTTATACTTAAAGCATCCCTCTGGAGGGGACGGGAGGGGTGGCTCACAGTTATGAAGTCCCAACACTTAGGAGGACTGAGATGGGATGATCCCTTGGGGCCAGGAGTTTGAGACAAGCCTGGGTAGCATAGCACAATCTCGTCTCTACAAAAACTTAGGAAAATAGACACAACTATGACAGGGACCTTAGCTCAGACAATGCAAACATTATAACCTAATCATTTGTCTGAAATTAAAAAAAAAAAAAAAAAAAAACTTAAGAAAATTAGACAGATGTGGTGGCATGCACCTGCAGTCCTAGCTACTTGAGAGGATGAGGTAAGAGGATAGTTTGAGCCCAGGAGTTAAGGTCTGAGTCTGCAGTCAGCTATTATCACATAACTGCACTCCAGCCCAGGGGACAGAATAAGACATTATCTTTAAAAAAGACAAATCCCTATGGGATCATATTAAAATGAAGAAATCTAGTATTTCCCCAAATGAACCTAAGCTTATACAGAGTTTCAGACTGTTCTGGTGTATGATAACAATAAAAATTTCACATCCTAATTGTGCTTGGTAAGTTGAATGCAGCCCAAGTAAGAAATGTGTTGGTACAGTGCATTGCGTTTATTTCATTAGGCTGGCTAGGAAATCTTATAAAAATGATGTACTGCATTTATATACAAGAGTTTACTTTTACAGAGCTTTAAGCCATTATCTTTCTCTGGAAGTTTTGCATGCTTATTAACTTTTAGAATACTCTTGAGGAGAGAAAGTGGGAGATATTATTTATTTTCTCTCTTTTTTTTCCTGGCAAAGGTACAAAGAGGCAATGTGATGTGTTTATAGACGAAGACACAATAAGACAGTGCTTGATTAGCTTAACTTGTCTTTATGAGACCAAATTAGTGTTCCCAGTGTCTACAGGAAACTTAGACTGAAGAACTGCCATATCCACTAAAAATGTGGACAATGATGGGGAAGAAAAATTATGTGTTCCAAACTTTATTCAACAAGTCCACTTCATAGGAAAAATCTTATGAGCTTCATGCTGACCAAATAAAGATGAGAATATTTAGCCAAGTCCCAGAATATGCCAATTTCCACATGTTTCTTTGCTAGGCTTTATAAATAGAAAGATACAATGAAGATTTTGAACAGCAACTGGCATAAGAGGCAGATTTAAGATGGATCCTAAGGGATGTAAATAATTTAGCCTATAAATAATTTGTCTTAATTTGGACATGGAAGGTTAGGTTAAATGCTTTTAGTTATTAAATATACTTTACAAATACATGTGTTGTTTTATTCCCAGAAGCACAGATGAGGAAGTCATAATGTGCTCAAATGGATTTGGCAAAGCTTATTTCATGCATCAGTCTAAATGCTTAATTACCAGAAAAACATATTAATTATATAGATTATAGGTTATATACCAGATCTGGGAAAGAAAATCAAACATTAAGACCCATATTTCATGTCCTTGGCAAATGAAACCAGGTATTTAGTGTTTATTATTTCAAAGCGGCTTTAACAGCAAGAAAGTCTCAGTGTGTTTAACAATTCATTGAAGTTGAGAAATTCAGTGATTCCTTTTCCTAATCAAAATTCATCAGGTTTTAAGTAATATTTTTAAATCAAACTTTGGAGTTCAGGATGGGTATAGTCAACTTTATTATAAAATATATTTTGTGTTCTTTATTTTAATATTATAATATTCAGTCTTTTCTTAGAAAATCCATTAACTTTACTTAAAATCAATTTCCATATTTTGACCAATTTATATCCTTCTAGATAAATCTTTACCTATGTATTACCATAACACAGGGAATAATGAAACAAATAAAAATAATTATGAAACAAAAACAATGTTTCTGAATAAGGAAGAATTATAAAAATTAAACTGAGCTATCCAAATGAAAAACAATGGTATTTTACGTTAGAAAACTATTACCTTTTTTTTTTTTTTTCTGTAGTTTTTGGCAGGGGCTAGGTTTGAACTCACCACCTCTGGCATATGGGGCCGGCACCCTAGCCCTTTTAGCCACAGGAGCTGCCCAACTATTACCTTTTTATTACCATTACTTGGGGTATTAACTAAAATATGGAATAAAATAAGAAATCTTTTTTTGCATATTTTGGTATTTAAAGGAGCTGTGCTTTAAATTTTATCTGATTCAATTATGATCTCCCTAATAGTATGAAAGGGGCTTTTAAAACATTTTTTAAAAACTCAAATCATTAATATAAAACATAATTTAAATTTTTATTAGAAGCAAATAAAGCATAGTATATCAACTATGGCTATTGAAATTGGGAAACTGGCTTTCATTATAACAATAAAAATTGTTGTCAACTGGCAAATTGTACCATGAAGATTTTCTTAAAAATTCTACATCAGGTTGATTCTTAATACATTTTAGTTGTTGACTAAAAGAATATGCAAATGGATTTATACGTATGTTTAAATGTTGATTTTCTAGACAAAAACAAAGAGTTTAATCATTTCCTGATAGTAAAGCACTTATATACAAAAGGCAAAATAATTCCTTACATCGTATCTTTGCATTAGTGAAAAAGCTTTCACATTTTATATAAATGATTTGGAAGAAAAAAACATCTCATATGTTCAGAGAGGTAATCCTCTGTACTTCCTGATAATGGGAAACATTTTGATTAATATGCTTTTCATAAGCTCATCAGAATTAACAACCACAACATATTAAAATGTCCCTAAATACCTAAATTAAAAATATACAGTTTTTAATGTTTAATTTTAGACATCTGATAAAAACAAGCCCTCTTTCCTATGATATTATTACTGGAATTAGAAATTGCAAATGTTCGTGTGGCTTTATTAATCTTTAGCCACCAATGTACTTTTTAAATTTTTAATACAATTTTAAAATAATATAATTTACAATTTTCCAAAATTAACTGTTTGCCCCAAAAGTTCAATTGTTGTTTCCTTTTTTTTTTTTTTTTTTTTTTTTTTTATGGCTGGGGCTGGGTTTGAACGCATCACCTCCAGTATATGGGGCCAGGGCCCTACTCCTTGAGCCACAGGCGCCACCCTAGATTCTTATTTTGTGTAATAGTTAAGAAATATTCGTTCTTTGGAAGAACGTTGCTGGTATGAAATACATACCGATGTTACATATTATGTATTATCAAATATACATTTACAAATGTTGATGTGTTCTCAGGAGTTTAGGGGAGAAGATAGAAGAAGACAACGAAGGACTGAATGGATTTGGCAACTTTTCCCATCAGTCTAAATGCTTAATTACCTTATTTGTCCATAAATTTCTTCTTTCAGCAAATATTGTGTCAGATTCTCAAAATAGCTTCTTCCAGATTGTTCAAGGAAATAATATGACAGCAGGTACCATGCAGATGCTGTCTCCAGGACAGATTTCCTGTCTGTTGTATCTATCAGATTAAATCCAAGAAATGATCAGAGCCCTTTGCTCTGGCATCACCTTAAACTTCTATTTGCAGGCAAAATGGTGGCCTGAAGTAGTAATAAATGAGTGCAACGGGGTCCATACAGCAGGGACATTTCAATAGGCATTGGAAGCCATTGTCTCTGTTTTATATGTAGAACTACTACATAGAATGAGTCAAATCAACCCACCTCCTTGTACTTCAGGGTAATGTGCACATTTATATAAGCAGCAACTCTGGAGTGTCAAGGAAATGTCTATTGATCGTCATTTTCAAAATGTCCTTCCCTAAGCTGAGAGGTCCCTCCATTTTAATTACTGTCGGTTCAAATTACAATTGTTTTTTCTCTAAGCAATTTTGCCACTTTTATGTTGAGCCTACTTTGAAAAATAACCATTGCATTTTCTTCTACAATTGGAGTAAATTCAACTAATGATTTTATTTAAAAAATGTGAAAAGAAATGGAGTAGTCAAATTGAATGATAAAACTGGAAGTTCACTTCACCCCAAGAAGCAGGATAACAAATGGTATTATGCTGTTCTGGGGAGATGATGACTTCTGCTTACTGCAGGCATTTGTGCCTCCTCTCCTGAACGTGTAAACTTCTGTTCTTTTCTTCTTTTTTGCTTTAAGAAGTTTAGTATTGGCCAGACACTTCATTCATTCTTCTTTCATTAAACAGATGTTTACTAGGCACCTACAATAGGCCAGAAACTGGCAATATATGAATTTTAAAAAAAGGTAAATTTCCTTGCTCTGATAGAAATTTAATACCAGTAGAGGGGAAAGGATTTTAAATATATTAAATAATTAAATAATTTCAATGGGTAAGGAGGTACTAAGTGCTTGGGAAACAAAGCATAAAGGGGAAAACCTAATTGGAGTGGATGCCACAATTTTACCTATGATGGTTAGGGAACAACGTTACTAAAGTGATATTTGAGTAAAGATTTGAAGAATATGACAAATGACTCATGTACATTTTTAAGAGGAAAGTTCTCTAAGTACAGGGTCCTTCAGGAGTTTTGCAGCATTCTGGCCTTTCCCTGACATGAGGCTTAGCATCTTCAAATTCTGCTTTCACCTTAAGAGGTCAACTTTAGGAGCCAAATTTAGCTAAAGACCCATCCTCAAAATTACACTGAAATGTGAATGCTTTGTAATGATACTTTTTTTTTTTAATTAAAATACACATAATAAGTACCGTATATACTCGAGTACAAGCCGACCTGAGTATAAGCTGACCCCCTTAATTTTACCCTAAAAACTGGGAAAACTTAGTGACTCGAGTATAAGCCGAGGTGGAAAATGCAGCAGCATAAGCAGTGGAAAATGTAAATTTCAAAATAAAAATATATACCCAAAACAATTACAATAATTGAGGAATCAGTAGGTTAAATGCTTTTCAATATTTATGGCTAAAGAAAAACTTTAAACTAGCAACAACAACTTTAAAACTTTAAATAAAGTGCAGAAAACCGTAGCTTAGCAGGTAATCAAGCTAAATCACAAAGGTTAAAATCCTTCAAAACTGGATTCCTCCTCATCATCATCAGTATGTCCAAACAGAGCTTCAGCTGTATCTGATGTGAGGGTATCAGCATAGACATTGTCATCATCACTGAGTTATACATTTAAATACTTGATTACATTTACAATACATGATTGTTTGATATACTGTATACCATTAACATACCACATTAACCAATAGTATTCAATGGCAACTTTAATAAAGTGAATAAACCATTTAAGACAGTAAAGCATTGTAAATAAATGGTTAAAAATCCTGAATCCTTATACTCCAAAACCCCTGATTATAAGGATTCAGGATTTATAAACATTTATTTA